>PVIA01002788.1:0-70250 GCA_004024845.1 Tonatia bakeri
AGTGATTAAACATGAATTCCCTGTTTCCATCTGACCCAGGACTTGCAGATGACCTGTTAGCACATGATTTCCATGTCATCAGTAGTCGTTGACATGAACCTATGAAATCCACTCCATGTTCAGTCTGAAGATGAAATCACTCTGTAAGATGCTGAGGTGCGCGCTTGCAAACCTCGCTAACTACACACTGTGTGTTCTGCTTACCCAGACCCCAGGGCCAAGGCCGGTCCCTTCCCTAAGCTTCACTTTCCCCTGAAAGCCACTGAACTATGTCAGCTGCAGCTGGAACAGAGAGACACTGATCTGATGCCTTTTGACCACTCCCTCCTTTCTTTCTCCATGGAGGGAACTGTAACTTCCTGGGGCTGTCTTCTCTTTCAAGTCATGCAAAAATCAATTAATTCCATCTCAGTTAATTTTCTTAGTTGTTCCAACATATTATTACAAATGGAACTTGTCTCCACGACACCTGCAGAACTGAGTCCCTACTCTCCTGTGGCACTCACTCCACGGGCAGGGTTAATTCCCACCGTGCCTCTTCAGCCTCATTTACCTCCATTTCCTACCTTCCTTCCCTGCATTTGCCCTGACCCTTGCATTATTTCCAAAATGATTTTATACCTGTACTTTTGTACATTTTGTTCCTTCTTAAGAATTCCTATTCATTTTTGAAAATTAACTGTCATTTTGGGGGAGCATTTCCAGATTCTTTCAAATAGCACCTTGCTCTTTCTTTCATACAGCTTTCAGCACATTATGGTATAATTGACACATTTACTTGTCTGTTCATACTCCGGGCAGGCCCCCTGCCTCCCTTTGTTCCACCATCCTTGGCGATAGGTTGGCACCACGAGGGGAGCAACTGTCCTATTCTTCTTTGTATCCCTGAGACCTAGCGCAGAGCTGGGCTGATGGTGGACGGTAAATAAATACTGCATTGGCCAGAGCGTTTGTTTGTTTTTTCCAAAGGCGGTTGTCCTTAACTTCATTTGAAACAATTTTGTTAGGTTGTATTGTGACAGCTGTCATATCAGCGTGCATTTAAAAAAACATCAGAATTCGTGAATTTCGTGTAGCCATTTTAATATTGAAGATGGAAAAAATATGCAACGTTTTCAGCATGTTATGCTTTATTATTTCAAGAAAGGTAAAAACGCAACTGAGATGCAAAAAAGATTTTGTGCAGTGTGGGGAGAACGTGCTGCGACTGACGGAACGCGTCAAAAGTGGTTTGTGAAGTGTTGTGCTGGAGGTCTCTCGCTGGAGGACGTGCCACCGTCAGGCAGACCCACAGAAGTTGACAGAGATCCAATCAAGACATTAATTGAGAACAATAACATTGTTCCACACAGGAGATAGCCGACATACTCAAAATATCCAAATCAATAATGTTATTGGTGAAAATGAAAAATGTATCTTTTATTTTACAGAAAAAAACTAAACAGACTTTTTGACCACCCCAGGATGTGTGAGTGTTTAATCAATGAATCCAATTCAAGTGGCTTCTTTCGTTTACTCAGGAAAGCCCCTCCTTCCTTAATCCCAAACCTATTCTCTATTATTTTGTTGTGAGCAACAAATAATTTGAGTTCCACGAGAGGCAGGATGATAGCCATGAAAAAACAGAAATGTTGAAGTGAAAAAGCTTGAACAAGGACAACAAGCCTTCCCCCACTACTAGTAAAAAGCCAGCTTAATTGGTATCTCCGTGTCTTTGAAAGTTGCCCGGATTCCCCTTCGAAACATTCATAGACAATGTCATCTACCTTTTTGCCTCTACTAGATGAATCGACCATTCCTCAAGCACCAGAATTTAAATAAGTAAAGACAATTTCTTATTTGCCATTGTTGTATGTTGTATTTGGGTATTAGTTTGGGAACGATGCTGTGTTCTGCTTTCATGGCAATAATGTGCTATTTCTGATACTTTGTGGGCCAGAGAGGGCACTGGGGCCAAATCTGTGGTCAGCACCAACACTACACACACTGTATTTAGATGAAAATAAGTTTTACATTTCAGCCGCTGACCTATAAATGAACTTTTTGTACATGCCCTATGTTCTAATGCAAGAAATTTGGCATTATTTTGTAAGAGTGGTCAATTCTCCCATTCTGGCACATGTGTAAGGCAGAGCATGGGGCATAAGACATGTACAAGGGGGGGGACTCCAAAAACCCACAATTATCTTCTGGAGGGCAGGCACCTTGTAGTATATACTTCCCCCACTAGGTGAGTGTTCTACAAACCCATCTGTATCAGTGTACCAGCTGGTGTTGTTGTGAGAGGCTATGCTTGGGTTCAGTGAATTTTTCTGAAGACTCTTTCAAAACCTTTGTCCATTTTGTGATTTACAAGTGTGCCTTCCCACACCATTCACAGAGTGTTCAGCAGTCTTTGACCAAAAATGTCCTGACCCCCATGCCCCACCTTCCCTATTTACCTGATCTTGCTCCAAGTGACTTTTTTTTTTTTTTCCTGAATGAAAAAAGTCCTCAGAGGGAAATGGTTTGCTGATGTGGAAGAGGTGAAACAAAAAATGGCAGAAGCACTAAAAGGCATCAAAACTGTTTTGAACAGTGGCAAAAACATCTAGATAGGGGTATTGTATCAAATGGAGAGTACTTTGAAGGTGACCGGGGCTTAACCATGTAAGAATAAATATACAATTTTTTATAATAAATTCTGTTTTGTGGGGTCCTCTCTTGTACCTAAGAATGTGCCGGAAAATCTCTTATGATCCCTGGAAACACACATCCTTGATAATCCCCAGTGACATGTCTTTGTGTTTCCTGTGAAAATGGGAGTGACATGGGAGAAACTGGGCTAAACAGGGGGCAGTTCTTCAGGAAAGGGCTGTACAGCCCCATGCCAGGGATACTGCAAAGGTGTCATAATATGGGTGGGACTCAGTAATCCAGCTCACAGAATCAGTGACGATGACTGAGAGGCTGATGTGCCCTGTCCCAGTGGCTAGTGCAAATAGAGGCAGGCAAAAAGTGATGTAAGAGTGAAATAAATATTAAAGAAGGAGCCCATTGTCCTGCTATTGAGCATGCAAATAGAGGTTCTGGTTGTTTGGGAAGCTGGGGATGAATTTCTGCTCAAACTTCCAGGCGGAGACCCTGCTGGAGCAGTGAGGCAGCCTGCAAGATTTGCTCAGGCCGGAAGGTGAGCATTCCGACTAGAGATGAGGAAGGAGGAGGTCTGGTAGTAACACGGGGACAGACCCAGCACCCATGGTCACAAATGCTCCTAGTAAGATCCGCTTGGAGTGGGAAATAAAACATTAAAGAAGGCCCGTGAGGACACAAATGGACAGGTTTGGCCCAGAGGCGCTGCAGCCAGGTGGCACGTCTGACAGCATGCCCCCAGAAATCACCTCACAGCACTGCAGAGTGTGTGGGGAGGGCTTTCTAGACAGCACTTATGTTAGAAATTATTTTCTTTTCATCTCAAAGTTAAGATAATTTATAACACCTTGCCACCATAGCAATGCAGAAGAGGAGACATTTTACAGCAATTATTTTGCAGAAACATTTTTATGTTGGAGTAAAATAAACCTGGAGATTTCAGTTTTATATGTCCATGAAACAGTAAATAGTAACCAAAATAGCTAGAGCAAGAGGAACACATTGAAAACAAACAGACAAACCATATGTGTTCTGAAGGCAGACCTCTAAGCCTCGGTAACTGAACCGACAAATATTTGATATATACATGTATATTTATAAATATGTCCATGTTTTAGTTAAATATAACATATATACAAAAGCATCTATATAATTTATATGGAAAATTAAAGAGTAATAATGGCATGAACACCAATGAATTCACCGACAAGCTTAAGAAATAGATCTGATGCCCCCGTACGTTCCTCCTGTTGTGATCTCTCTGGCTGCCTTCGAGAGCCAGTTATTATTACCTTGCATTTTTTGTTTATTATTTTCTTGCTTTTTTTACAGTTCTTATCACATTTATATCCCTAAACAGTTTTAGTTTTGAACTTTATACAAGTGGAAGATGGTATATAGACATCTGGAACTTTCCCTCTCTCAAATTTTGTTTTACTGTCACGGGGTATTTCACTATAGGATTCCACCATCATTTACCCATACTCTTGTCCGTGCATGTTCAGGCTCTCTTCAGGTATTGCAATCCCAAAAACACCTGACAGGAATTCTCTTGTTTCCTGGAGCATGGGTGAGTGTCTCCCAAGATCCGAATAGTTATATAGTGGGAAATACAGCTCTTCCATTCAACTAGGTGATGACAAATTTCTCTTCTACTCTAGTGGTTTACACTATGCCAGCAGCAACACAGGAGTTCTGATTGCTCTAAATTTTCTTTAACATTAATTGTTGCCAGATTTCTACATTTTTGCCAGTCTGCTGGGAACAAAAAGTTGTGGTTTGGGTTTACCTTGTCCCTTTTGACGAGGTTGGATATATTTCCTTATGTTTATTGCCATAAATATTTCTTCTTCAGGGAAATGCCCAATTTTTATGGATTGCCTGTTCATTATAATACGTGTCAAATGTGCGGCACTAGTTGCAAGTTGGCTTTTAGTTTCATTATGAAAGTATGCTAATATTTTCACCATTTTTCACATGCGAATAGATAGATAGATAGATAGGTAGATAGATGGATACCTCTGTTTGGATGGAACAAGTAAACTCACATTGCAGTATAACAAAGCTATTTTATATCCTAGTGCCTGGCTTGTGGTAACAGCATTTTACAGAGTTGGGTACAATAGAATTTGAACAGCTAAGGCTTTGTCTGCATCACGTACAACACTTGATTGGTACTATTGGTTGTTCTGAAAAGAAGACAAAACAGAGCAAGCCACTGACCATTCTCATTTTGCTGGTAAATAGCACTTCTCTCTCCATTCTCAACTCTTTCTTTTGTCTCTCCTTCAAACATCCTTGCATCACCCAAAAGACAGGAAATATAAGATAGAGACTTAATAGCTACAAGCTTGAAACAAATGATAATGATTAATCCAGTCATAGCTACCTTCTTGTTTAATAGCCTGTAATTCTGTCTGATATCACCACATTAGGTACGTTACTTATAATTACTTCAGTGTATAAACTGTTTGTTGAATATCTGTTTCCCCCACTCCATCCTCGCCGATAAATCTCTGTGAGTGCAGGGCTCTGTCTTTCATCTGCCACAGTGCCCTCAGCACCTGGCACCGCGCTCGCACTCAGGGACTCTCAGACAAACAAACAAGACACTTGTTACATAAATGAAAGAGCATGTCTATGTTACTTGTCCTTCTTCTTTTTGTTTTCTAGGTTTGTTAGCTCATTTTGCTCTTTGAAAGGATGATACTACTCTATCTCCATTATCACAGATGACCACCTCTACTTTTTCAATTTAAAGAAAGATTTCTCATCTCTGCAGTTGAAATACATATGATTTGATTTTCTGTCCTGTTCAACTTGCTCTTAAAAAATCGATGGTTTGGAGAATGGCATTGACAGCATCCTGATTGAATACATGTGTGCATACAGCTGGGAGGGATGGGGATTATGATAAGCTAAATGTATCAATATGAGATCAATAAACTCAAGTGTAAAATTCTTTCGTTCAGTAGAAAAAAGAAGCAACTGCAAATTGTAGAGAAAAATTTGTGCTTCAATGGCAAACTATGCATTATTTAGGGCACATCCTTCTGGATTATCAGATTCTGATTCTGTGGAGATTCTGTATCTTTCATTGCTTTTGAGCTATTTTACAATTATTTAAATTGTAGCTAACATATAGCAGTGCAAAATAGTTTTTGTCTATGGACTTGAAAATAATTCTTTTCTGGTGAAAGTTCAATTGACACTGTGAATGTGCTCTTTTCGCATCTATTTGCAAATTCATTTCAATATTTCTAATTGATACATGTGTCTGTTCTTGGAATTTTCCTTTGGATGAGTATTAACATGTGCTTGGTTCCCTCATTAGATACTGAGTTTAAAAATCTTTAATGTGTGTTTATTTTTATGTTTATATGAAAATTGTGAGTTCATCTTATTTTGAAAGTTATCCTTTAACAAAGTAGAGAATGGTAAAATTTGGGTATATAATATCTTATGTGAAAAATATTTGAAGTCATAAAACAAACATGCAAACAAACAAAACCCTCTTACCTTTAGCTGAAAAAAAAAGAAAGAAAAATATTTGAAGTCTTAGTTGGCAATGAATTCAATACAAATCACCAGTGTAGTATGGCTGTTGTTTGGGTTATTTGGATCTTAAGTACTTGATTTAGAATCACTATTCTAAGCCACTGGTCAAATTTTCTTATTTTTTAATCCAGTAACTGATTATAATTGTTGCTATAAATCATATTTTAAAGTCTGATATAGCAAGTTATTATACTTTTAGAAAGAACACTTCAATATTCTTGCCAGTTCATTCTTCTAGATGAATTACGCTATAAGTTTGTCAGAGTCTATAATGTATTCATTTGGGATCTTGGTTTTGCATAAAATCTATAAATGTTTGTTTAGGAATTATTGTCATTACTGTTCTATTTGGTCTTTCCAAAAAGAAGCAATATATATCTCTCCAATTATTCTTCTCATTCTTTATTTCTCCCATTAAAAGTTTTAACTTTTATTTGAATAATTAAATCATTTATGTCTGAAAGTGAATAAATATGCATTTAATGGTTTCAATTGTAATAGAATCTTTTATTGTGTCTCTATTTGTTGTGAGTCTAAGAGAATACAATTGATTGTTATGTTTATTTGCTCTAAAAATTATCAATCTTTTGAGAAAATTTACTGTATTTGTTTCAAATAAATATCACAAGCATTTGCAGTGATATGCTTTTTAAAAAAAAATGGTTTGAAAACAACTAGACATCCTCATTTTGAAAATAATCTGCATTCATCCTGAAGAAAACAAAGATGAAAAAATGTTAGTTTCTTTATTTTCTTTCTAAAAGATACCTTTAGTAAAATAAAGGTTGTTTCACTTTTTAGGTAAGGTTATTTTGGGGCAAGGCAGTTAGAAACACCAACAGAGGTTATGAGTCTTTCTAGTCTACAATTGAACAAAAATAAGTTAGCAGATGCCATGGGTTCAATCAATGTTCGGGTGTATAGTCCAGAACTCAGGAGTTCACCTACTCAAAGACAGTATTAGGAGATCCCACATGTGAGCAGCATGCAAAGGAGAACAAAATTTTGAAATTAAGATTGGAAGATAAACCAGAGTAAAAAGTTTACTAAATGTTAAATATGTTTTTTATTTATTTCCAAATTTTTCCTTTCTTCCCCTTTGGTAGCTACCATCTGCCTTTAATTATCACTTTACTCAATTTCCTTTGAAAGTCCTGAGTATGTTCTAAATTTCAGTTGTTTGACCTTAAAAATTAATAAGCCCTGCCCACCCTCCATTTTCTTATTTGTGAAATGGGAATGAAAAAGCATTTTGCCTGCCAGCCTGGGTGGTGGGTTTTGAATCAGATGACATGGTGAGGCCACCTTCCCCTTTGTAAGAGCAGTTGGCCATTGAGCA
Source organism: Tonatia bakeri (assembly GCA_004024845.1). Lineage (NCBI taxonomy): Eukaryota > Metazoa > Chordata > Mammalia > Chiroptera > Phyllostomidae > Tonatia > Tonatia bakeri. Next base: position 7,529 of record PVIA01002788.1, read on the forward strand.
TCGTTTCCACTAAATTCAGTGAGAACGTGTTCAAACTATTTCATGGCTGCTGTGGCTCCATGTAATTAGAAAGGGATGTGAATACAAGTGAAATACAAAATAAGGTCCCTGCCTCTGAGGGAAAGGCCTCTAAAATGTTAACGTGCACACAAATCTCCCAGGGTTTTGTTCAATGGTAGATTTTTAGTCAGTATGTCTCGGATGGAACCTAAATTCTGCATTTCTTCCTTTCCTCCCTCCCTCCCTCCCTCCCTCCCTCTCTCTCTCTCTCTCTCTCTCTCTCTCTCTCTCCCTCTCCCTCTCCCTCTCCCTCTCCCTCTCCCTCTCCCTCTCTCACTATAGTACTAGTTTACTAAAACTTCTCTTTGATTGGAGCTGCTCTCCAGGTCTTCGAGGAGGAAAAACACAGAAACCTCTATTGATTACATTACACACAGAAATCCAGACTTGGCCACACAACCAGAACACCTGGAATCAAGAGGATTCAAGTCCACTCCCAGCCAGGGAATCACATACACATGACCATTCTGAATTTGGTCAGGAGAACAGAACCTCGACAAGCATGAGGTAACGTGGGGTACTGGTGAGGAGCCAGGGCATCCGTGGGTGGGGAGGGGCTGGGAGAGTGAAGGCTGGAGCACGCAGTGGGTCGCTTAGAGCACTGGAGCAAAACAGGACATGAATCTTGGGAAAAGTGCATGAAGACTTTTCCAAGAAAGAGATTTTTGCATTTCTAACAACTTCCTAAGCATGCTGATACTGCAGGTGACAATATTAGAAGCAGAGATCAGGAAAAACTAGACATCATTATATATCCAAACATCTGGAAAATTGGAAAGATCAGTGTGGGCCACAGATTGGGAGAAGATTTCATGGCCATGAAATATGGGGAAGGATTCAACTTGAGATTCCTTCCACTGTTGGTACGGAGATAAAGCAAGGTTTTCTCCAGTCTTACTGGAAAAAAAATAGCATGTGTTTTCTAAGATTCTGGGGATTCATGCATTTTAAGATAATTGAAATGGCTTCTGGAAAAAATATGTGAGGGTACTTAATCAAGAAACAAGGGTGTGAAGTTGCTGTTGGAGCCCAGTATTACATACGCACGCATGCCCAGATGGAAGTGAAGGTGGCTCATGCATCTATGTAACACTTATGTGCACATGCCCCCTTACGTATGTACTTATTAACTTTCAGAATATTTTCTGTGCCTTTCTGTGGACAAGGCATATTCTTTGTGTTTGTAATAATATTAAAGGCAGCATTTAGGCTTCACTAAGCACCAATAAACTCCCAAGATAGTCAGAAATAATTCCTTTTTACATGCTGATCAGCTTGCTCTGGAATGAACACGTTACTGACTTCTCATCCCCAGGGTTAGTCTGCAGGAAAGCTGCAAAATTAGGTAAATTTATCTTCAGGGTTTACTGACTCTTTTGGTGCCCCATTCCTTGGGGCCCCAGTGCTCATGTGCTTTTCCCTGATGATCCTGACCACCCTCACTCTAGTGTTCATGCTCACACCCTTTCCTGCTATCAGGTTAGTTCCATTCCATGTTTATCTGCTCAGACTAAAGCTATTTCAATAAACTCTTCCTCATGTAGGCTCCACCTGAATCCCTGACCTCGGCCAGAGGGCATAACTTCTTGTTCCCTGAACCTACCTCCTGCTTTCTGTTCTATGCTTTACAGGCTTTCTCCCAGACTGTCCCTTCTTTTTCTTTCTTCCCAGCCCAGCAGCTCCTACCCATCTTGAGCCCAGCTCAAACTCTGCCTACTTTGTAATGCCTTTCAACATTCATACTCCTCCAGAATGAATCCCTCAATGGGTTATTGTTTACACTATCCATTGACAATTAATCATTTATGGCTTTGTTACTGTTTTTTTCTGTTTCTATCTTCCATCATCATTTGGAACTTATATTCAATTCTTGAAAAGCTTCTTAATGTTAGAGTTTGGATCTTATATGTTTTTGTAAGTTATACAGAGGAATCTCACAGAAGCAAATATTTGTGAAAAGCTGCTTTGATTTGATTAACTAATTCTAAGGATTTTCAGGATGATCATGGTCAATATAAAAGGTCATTTAATTAAAATGGTAACTGGGGCTTCCAGTGGCTTTAACTAAAGAGAAGAAACCTGGCTACGATCAATAGAAATCTTTCTGAATCTCTCCCAAACACCCCCCAAAGCTGACCCCTTTCTGGAGCCTGCCCCTTCTGCCAGGCTGGTGCTATTGCCATGGGAACTATACCCTCAGCTTCTGTACAGCTCGTAAGCTGCCAAATAAGAAGGGATGGAGGAGAGGGCAGTGGTTACGGCTCCTTGGCTGGCCTTGTTCCACCTCTGTTCTCCCAAGTCAGAACGTGGTATCTCTGCAAGAAGATATACATACTAAAGCTGGGAAATGGAGTGTAGCTGAGGACACAGGCACAGACCCTAAGTGAGTGCTGGAAGAGGTGTCCCTTTTATGGGAAGTCAATGTCTCTGACACACCCAGCAAGCTTGCACACCCCTCCTCCATCTTCAGAACCCACTGGCCTGGGTTAAAATGTGATGTCTGGCTCTGTCTCCCAGTCTTCTTCCAGGAGCCTGGAGTCCTGTTCTGAATGGCAACTCTGGCCAGCAGGCTTGGTCTTCCGCCCACCCCTGCCTGGCAGGCTCCCTTCTAGGCAGCAAGTAAGGACATTAGCACTGGGGACGGCATTGCTTCAGGCTACTCTTTCTTCCTTCCCTCTACCCACAAACCCTTGTATTGTTACAACACTAAGAAAGGCAGGGCTTGAAATAGCTGTTCTGATCATTGATGTCTGACCTGCTTTTAGCTCTGGGAAATCATAACTGCCACCCAGAAAAATGACTGGGGAAAAGCCAGCTTTCTTGTCTGCTCTGTGCTCCACTGGCAGCCACAAGACCAGCAGAGGCCACCTTGCCCTGATGAGGTCAGAGTTGGGCTTCCATACTCCTAGCCATACCCTGGCTACTCAACCCACAGGCTTAGCTGTTCTTTACTCTGCATGCTCCCTCATCTGAGCATCAAAGGATATTCCTAGAAAAATAAACACTTGCAAATGTACCTCTTAAATCCAGATGGAGGGAAGGTGTGAGGGACTGGATTTACGGGATTGAGACAAGAGACTGAGGTGAGGTGATTCTGGAGCCAAGGAGCAGCGATCAGGTTTGGTTCCCAGTTTCTTGAACCCTTACTTAGTCCAGAGGGCAGATTTGGAGTGGGTAGGGGCCTATGTCAGAGGAGCTATAGGAGAGAAACAGAAGAGGGAATCTATATCTTAGGGGAGCTTACACTGCTGTACACAATGTCTGTAATACATCGAGCAAGCATGTACACCCTTTGGTTAAGATTGATCAATTGTTTGATTGATTGAATATTTGTTTATTGAGGACCCACACATACTTTTCTGAATGAAACCAGCATGCTCTGCACCTTCATCTGTAAAGGCTCCTATGATCTCACAACTCACGTGTCCTGTCCTTTTATGATTTTGATCTTAAATGCAAGAATAATGATGAAGTGAGTATCTGACCAAAGGATGCTTATTTAGAGCTTTCTTGATATGATTTGAGAGATTCTGAGACATGTTCCTACCCACATCCTCCTATCCATTTAAAAAAACTGAAATCTAGTCCATCTCAAATTACAGAACCTGAAATTATGTGTTAGGGTCTTTTGAGAGTTAAGATAGCTTGTCCTCTAAAGAATTTAGTTACAAAGCAGTGTCTTATAGACAAGGCAAAAAATAAATTATTCAAAAATTTTTGCATATTTTAAAAATAATATAATTTCCCATTAGTAACTCCATAAACCAAAATAATTCCTAGTCTAGTATAATACTTAAATACCAAATAAAAAATACTTAAAATAAAATAGAAATATAGATAAATATTTGTTTATTCCAGGCCAGGAAAGACTCTCTAAAACAATGAAAGAAAATATAAAGGAAAAAAGTAGATCTGACTGCACAATAATTTAAGCATGCAGTTTGTCAGAATAGATAATAAACACTGGTTAATGCCAAACTGGGGGAACTTGCAATAAATATGGCAAGGGACTGATATCATAAATGTATAAAGAGCTTTTCCAAATCCATATGAAAAACTTTAAGACCTCCAATAAAAACTGACAAAAAATGAAGATTATTCACATGTGAATAAATACTCAATTCCACTAATAATCAAAGAAATGCAAAATAAAGTGATAAGGCAATACTATTTCCATGTAAGAAATTGACATTAAAAACCAGCCAAATGGAACCCAAGAGATAGCAAGGTCTCCAACTTGATGTCCCTTTCATCCCAACAGAATTCCTTGACTGGTCCTTTCTCCACCCCATCAGGGACTGAACTTGTCCTTCAGCATTTCTGGGTCTTCCATTCCCTTGAACAGTCTTGTCTTGCTATTTATTTGTGTGTTTAGGGTAGTGCTGAGAAGGAACGGGGTATGGCTGAAAAGGAAGTCTGGAATAACTCTGTCATGTTTTTAGAGATATTCTTTTACTCAGAAGACTATCTCATACCTACTATAGGCCAAATAACCTCTGGTTCTCACTGCCAAATTTAATAGATAGTTCCAGTAGAGAATGACTAGACTAAAGCTTGAAAGCCATTAACTATAGCCTTAATAAATGGGTGAGGATTACTCCTTGGGCCCATAATCAGTGCATTAGCCAATGCCTAGCTTTACTTGACTTTTTGCCTGGCTGAGCTTTTGTATTTGGCAACTTTAATGATGTCCTCATCACCAGTCTAGAATCTTGTCATATTAACTTTGTGTTCTGTCACTTTGCTTTGTTTCCCACGCCCAGAGGTGAATTCCCGCTCTCTCTGCTCCTTGCCTCTATCCCTTGCTCACTAAAAAAGGACATGAGACCACACTGGCTGTGCCCACTACAAGTTACGTGCTTTAAAATGTCCATTTCTTATTGATTTTCTTGAGCACTTCCCATAATGGCTAGTATGCATATGTTCTAATGTCCATAATACTCTAATAATAATAATAATGATAATAATAGCAAACATGTACTATTATAGTACTCTCTATATCACACTACTCTAAAAGTGTTTAACAATTATTACATCAGTGAAAACCTTTAGTAACCCTATAAGATAGGTGGGTATAATTATCTTTTCCATTTTATAGATGAGAAAACTGAGGCACAAGGAGTTTATGGAACTTGCCCAGGACCGTGCAGGCAGTCAGTGGTGCCAGAACTGACACAGGGTGATGTTGAGTCTTTCTTGACCACTTTTCTGGATCACGTTTTTTACACTCCCAGCTCCACTCTCTCGGGAGAAAATTTTGGTTCCTACATCACTGAGAAAATCAGGTGCATATAATGCATGAGCTTTCTTACACACTTTCTTCTTTCATGCCATATTATTTTTGGTTTCTAAACCATTTTCTCCCCCATATTTCAATCTCAGAAAATGGTGTTTACCTGTCATACTGGGCAGGCCCTCTTGCTGTGTCCTTGGCCCCAACTCTTTCCAAGGACTCTGGCTTTGCTCTCATCCATTCCCTGCTTATCACCAGGAACTCCCTCCCCCAAGAATCTTTCCTTCCAAAGCCTTCAAATGTGCAGTCTCCCTAATCCTGGAAGAGCTCTGAGTCCTCACATATAGCAAGACTACAATGTTTTACCTGCTCCTTTCTGTTCTCTAAATCATGTGTTTTTTTTTCAGGGACCCCTTCGAGGGAACCTCTCTGAGCTCTATGCCTCTCTTTGCATCTTGTGACTTTGGGCTACTGAAGCCCCTGGGCCAAATCCATTCCCACTGGCATTTAGGCACTGCTGTCCCAGCATGCAGATTAGGTTATTCCTGCTTTATCTCCTAGAGGAGCTTATGCCCCTGTAGAAGCAATGCATTCATATCTCCATCAATAATTAGCTAATTAATGGTTTCATTACAGCTGTTTGTCAAATGCCTACTATGTGTCAGGCGCTGCGATAAGAATGAAGAATGCAAAGCAAATATGGTAGTCCTTGAAACTGAGGCTTGCACAGATAAAAAGTAGCAAACTGCTAATTATAATACGATAACCATTTTTTTGTGATATGCTCATATGTAATAGGCACTGTGAAAAAAACCATTTTTATATTATTTAAACTTCATGCAAAGGAGGCATTATCCACAATTTAAAGATGAGACAACTGAAGCATAGAGAGAGATTCAGAACTCGCCCAAGATTATACAGTTAAATCAGAGAACAGGAGGTGCCTGGCCCATTTTTTTCTTTTTTAATTCTGCTGTGCTTCCTACTGCAGGCACATCTAGATGGTATGAAAACCCAGAGGCCAGACAAGCCAAGTCTCTGGGAGATGAGGGCCCTTCCACCAAAGCTTCACAATGGAGCTAATACTCGATCTGTGTCTTGGTGGAGGAATAAAAATTTGCCCAGTGGACTAGAGGGTGAGCAGAGAAAGAAAAGATCCCTGGCACAAAACCCAGAGCATAGGATGGTGAAAAAACATGATGAGATTAAGGAATGGCAAAAATACTTCTAAGCCTGGAATATAGGCCATAAGGAGAGAAGGCTGGAGATAAAGCTTGAAACTCCTTAGACAGTGGCTATATCATCAAGAGCCTTACGTGATCAGCGAAAAATTGTGAATTGCACATTTTATGATCCCTGTTGTTCTTGGCAAAGTGATAGCTCTAATGAGTTGTCTGAATAATTTTCTCAAATCAAAATGACTTTACAAGTCAGGAGTTTTCTGAACCAGGGCCTATAACTCTCCTGTGAGCTCACCGTTTTAGCAGTGACAGTGTTTCAGCACCTGTTTTGACCTATTATTACGTAGTTTGGGGCTTGCATCTTTTCAGAGAACAATTTTGGCATTTCTTGGCTAGTTTAAACCTTTTCCTCTTTGCATAGAGGAAAGATGAAGTAATCCAAGTAACTGCTTGTTTTGTTTGGAAAAACTGCCGGAAACACCACCTTCTGAAATAATTATTTTTCTCTTGATATCTTGTGCATCCAAATAGATGTCATTGCTGGGTGGGATGAAGCCAGGACCAGTGCTCCAGCACACACCCAGCCTGCCCCACCTTCTCCCCTATCCCTCACTGAATAGCAGACTGCACTTCTTTAGCAGATACAGCTTGAGCTATATAACCCTCCAGGCTGAGGGTAAAAATAAGGACTCCCTGATCCAGAGATTGTTCTCATTTCTGATGAGAAGTGATTTACCCAACCCTGTCTCTCCTCAGCACACACACCATGAAGACCTTCACCTCCCTTCCCCTGGAATTGGTCAGAACAAATATCACCCAAATCTTTCCAAAGTGTGTTCCATATAACGCTGCTTCCCCAGGAGATCAATCAGATCAGGTTTCCAGGGTCAGATGATGACTCAGGATCAGGTTCAAACTTCTCAGAGTCTTTAACATGCTAAGATGTGGCCTGAGTCTTCAAGAAGAACGGTATTTTAAAAAAAATCTTTGATTACAAAAGACTTTTCTCTTGGGCTAGAATTGGAGTCCTGGGTGTTACATGTGCAAGTTTTGGGAGATGATGTTCAATGCTAGTCCTGGCATGCAGCGACACAGTATTTACCCAGCAGGCATGACAATGAACCATTGCAGGAATGGGTTTTCTGGATAACTGGAAATTAACTCTCTTTTGAGTATCAGCTGGGCAACAGTGTTTGGGAACATGTTGCACAGGGGGCGGGATAACATTGTGAGATAGTCACTATGCTTTTTCCTCTCTGGGTTTCTCTCTTTTTTCCCCATCCAAGCAGGGTCAGCCATTTGTGGCTCATTATCTCAATAAAGGAGTATGACAGGGTGGAAATATGACAGAGAAGAAATATTACAGGTACAGAAAGAGCCTGTATCAGTATCTGGCTTTTGTACTTCAAACACTCAGGTCCTTAGAACAATTTAGAGGTTTTGCACAGGGAGTAGAGATCAGAGAACTCAGGACATAGAAACGTGAAATGAGAAGGATAACCCTTTGGACTAAATCAAATGCAGAGAAATGGGGGAGGGTGTTGGAGAGAATGGGAGGAAGGCAAGAGAGGAGATGGGAGAGGAAGTGGACAGAGACATAGACACGGGACCTAGAAAGAAATGTTTGAGTGGCGGTGCATCCAGGGAGAAGGGCAAGGCATAGCTTTGCAGGAAGATCTTTATTCTCCAAGACTGGGTTAGAAGCAGTAGTGAGGCACAGCTAGGGTGGGAAGTGGTATGCTAACACCAACAGAGAGCTCACCTGTGTCTGCACATGACTCAGGGACACCGTGATCACCGGGCCACCTGACCAATATCCTGACATTATGAACATCCCTTGTAAGGTTGGACATAACTTCAGAGTGGGGTGGAGGTGTGCTATAAAAGCTTGAGGCTTGAATTCCTAAACCACTCAGTGGGATAAAGGCCCTTGATGGAAATGGTTATGAACCAAAGAAAGTTAAATTTCTTGTAGAACTTGTTTTTGTGAAGAATCATGAAAGCTCTTCTGTATCTGGGACTGGCTTATAGTCAGTTAGGTCCCCAGGGTCTGTTGAGGAGGGAACACCTTTATTTCCATGCCAATGTTGCAGGCTCTGGTGATTTTTCAGTTTTTTGTGTCTGCTTTTTATAATTTCGTATCCTCGGCCCAGCTTCCACTTCTTTGTACTTTTCCTGAGCATACATAGCTCTCACCCTCCCTTTTCCTCTCCAAATGTGCTCTCCTTAATGTGTTTTGGCCAGGAAGCCAGATAACGAAGCTTCTTAGAGTTGTATATAAAGGAAAAAGAAATAGGTTCTGAGAGTCAGTTTGTTTTCCTGATCTACCAAATGAAGAAACTGCAATAGATCATTGCTAAGTTTTAGTCCAGCTCTAACAATTTATGGTTCCTCTGAATAAAGTATGTGAACTTTTATGCTCCACTTTTGGAATACCTTCTTCCTCATTTCCTGACTCCCAGCCATGTTCTCAAGGGATGAGGTTGCTCCTTCTGTGAACTCTTGAAAAGTGACAGTATTTAACTTGGTGTCTGTTGCTCAATTCACAATTCGTCCATTCATTAAAAAAAAAAAAAAATATATATATATATATATATATATATATATATATATATATATATATATATTGAGCATCTACTCCATGCCCCATGCTGTACTATGGTTGAAATACAAAGATTAACACACAATTCCTCAAGGAGTTCACAGACCGGAGCACTGACTTTCAATATTTTCTGCAGTCAGTGGCCCCTTTGGAGATCTGATAAAAGCATTACACTAGAGGCCACTTTTACTGAGCACTTTCTACATGCCAGGTTTTGTTCCAAATGCTTCAAAAGTAGCTTATTAAAAAAAAGTATGCCTTTCCAGTCAAGATGATGGCACAGGTAGATGTGGCTCAGTTCCTCACACAACCATATTAAAATTGCAGTTAAACTAGAGAACAATCATTCAACCACTACACCATCAGAAGTTGAGCTGAATGGAAGTTCTACAACTGTGGAATTAAAGAAGAAACCTCATCAAAGCTGGTAAGAGGAGTGGAGATGTGGAACAGGCTAGTCCCACACCCATGTGTGGTGGGAACAAATTTGGAGGGATGTCTCCGGATCAAGGGGTTCCAGCACCACACTAGGCTACCCAGTCCAGGGTATCAGTGCCAGGAAGACAGAAACTGCTGGAGTCTTAATCAATTCCTCTTAAAGGGCCAGCACACAGAGTTATTTGGACTCACTCCCTCTGAGCTCTGGCATGGGGGCCACTATTTGGGGAACACTGGGTACATGTATGGAGGAACTGAGTTGTCTAGCATCAGGGGGAGAGCTCAAGTGCGGCTTTTTCCTAGATAAAAGTGCTGGCAGAGGTCATTGTTCCTTTTCTGAGCCCTCCCCCAGCAGAGCCACAGAGCAGGCCAGCATCATATCTAAGATTCCATCAACCTGACTCATACTGTTTGCCCCACCCAGGTGATTCCCCGAGGCCCACCCCACCCAACTTTTGGGCCCACCTCAGTTGTTTCCAGTGCCTTTTCCATACATGGCTTGTCTTGCTCATGTTTCACATTTTCCTAAATTCTCTTAAATAAGCAGTATCTGGCTTCAGTGACCCTGTACCCCATGCTAAGTTGCTCTAGGCCCGACACTAGCAGCAGCCAGCCTTTGTTCACAGCTTGGCCTCACAAGGGCACCTCCAAACCCAGCACAAGTAATAGCCATCTACAGATCATTTTGTAGCTAATGCTGTGTGATCCTGGACAGAAAATAGTCAGTAGCTAACCTTGGACATACCAAGAGCAATCAAGGCTCAACTGCAACAGGAGTGTATACACAGCCCACATGTGGGTGCATCTTGAGTGCCCAGCTTGGATAGTAGGGGAGGCTGTGCAACAGGACCCTATGGGACACCTACTTACTACATTAGGCCACTCTAACAAGCCTGGGGGACATAGCATCTCTACCTAACACATAGAAACAACATGAGGAGGCTGCCAACATGAGGAGACAAAGAAACATGGCCCAAATGAAAGAACACAACAAAACTTCAGAAAAAGAACTAAACAAAATGGGTACAAGCAATCTACTAGATAGAGTTCAAAACACTGGTTATAAGGATGCTCAAAGATGAAAAAAAAAAAATCCAGTCAGAAGCTAAGAATACGCCAATTGAAATAAAGAAAAATTTACAGGGAATCAACAGTGGAGTGGATGAAGCTGAGAATCAAATCAGTGATTTGGAATATAAAGAAGCAAAAAGCAACCAATTAGAACAGCAAGAAGAAAAAAAGAATAGAAAAAAATGAGGATAGTGTATGGAGCCTCTGGGACAACTTCAAGCATTTCAACATTCGCATAATGGGGGTGCTGGAAGGAGAAGAAAGAGAGAAAGAAATTGGAAACCTATTTGAAAAAATGACAGAAAACTTTCCTAATTTGGTGAAGGAAATAAACATACAAGTCCAGGGTACACAGAGAGTCCCAAACAAGATGAAACCAAAGACGCCCACACCAAGACACATCATAATTAAAGGTTAAAGGTTAAAGACAAAGAAAGAATCTTAAAACAGCAGGAGAACAACAGTTAGTTACCTATATGGGAGCTCCTATAAGATGTTAAGCTGATTTTTCTAAAGAAACTTTGCAGGCTAGAAGTGATTGGCGAGAAATATTCAAAGTCATGAAAGCAAGGACCTACAACCAAGATTACTTCACCCAACAGATATTATTTAGAATGGAAGGACAGATAAAGAGCTTTCCGGACAAGAAAAATTTAAAGGAATTCATCACCACCAAACCATTATTATATGAAATGTTAAAGGGTCTTCTTTAAGAAGATCAAAAATATGAACAATAAAATGGCAATAAATACATATCTATTGATAATTAATTCTAAAAGACAAAATTAAAAAAAAACAAGTAAAACAGAAACAGAATCATGGATACAGAGAATGTTCTGATGGTTGCCCAATGGGAGGGAGGTCAGGGGGATGGATAAAAAAGGTGAAGGGATCAAGAATTACAAATTGGTAGTTACAGAATAGTCATGGGGCTGTAAAGTACAGCATAGGGAATAGAGTAGCCAAAGAACATACATGTGCATAATCCACGGGTATGGACAACAGTGTGGAGTTTGCCAGAGGGAATGGGGATGCTGGGTAGAGGGGGGAAAAGGGAGAAAAACTGGGGCAACTGTATTAGCATAAACAATAAGATATAATTTAAAGAAAAGCACAAAAGTAACTTATTTTATCCTCAAATACCTGTGAAGTAGCTGTTATCAACTGCATTTACAGATGAAGAAAGAGACTTAAGCACGCGTACACACAGTTAATAAGTGGTGGGAGCCAGAATTTACTCCCAGGCAGTGCACAGCTATAGCCCACATTTTTCATCAGGACTGTAGTGTTTCTGAAATCAAGAGCAACGTGTGGTAACAAGAACAACAGTTTTTTACTATCAATACCATGTGTCAGGCACCATGCTGAGCTCTCCGCATTAATTATCTCATTTAATTCCCATGACATCAAGAGTGGGTACTACACCCCACATATTTCAACGGAGACCCCCTTGACTTTAAAAGATAAAATAACTTGTCTCAAGGTACACATCTAATAATGAGGGATGAGGGGGTTCCAAGTGCATTTTTGGTGCAGTTTTAGATGGTTCATGAACTTCTTGTCTTCTGATTGAGAGGAAAGGACTGATAGGAAATATATTGATTTGTGGTAAGTACAGTTAAAAAAAGGTCTATGGGAATAGCATAAATCATTCTACAGGATCAGGGAAAGCCTTCCAGAAGAAGTCACACTTGAGTGGAGTTTAAAGGATAAGTAGGAACGTAGATTGGAAGCAGGGATAGAAGTACACGTGCAAAGGCAGGATCAGGAGATGACAACACGACCTGTTGAACCAGAGTTGAGTGTTGCTGTGTCTGCGAGCAGGGCAGGAAATGAGTGCGGATGAGAAGGCAGGTGGAAATCAGGTCTTTCGGGGTCCAGAGGTAAAGCAAAGGCATTTGAATTCTTCCTGCTCTGTGTGGAGCTACTAAGGACTCTCAGTATGGGATAGGTTTGTTTAGATGCGCATTGCCGAAAGATGCTTCTGGCAACAGAAAGCAGGGATGACCAGAAGCTATCTTTCTGGACCACCACTAAAGAGAAAAGTGAGTTAGGCCATTGTGATCAAAGATGTGATGAGAGTCTGAGCTGTGACTCTAGTGGTAAAGATTAATTTGAGAGATGTTTAGGAAAGAAAATCACAGAATGAGAGGAGTGAATGGGAGAGTCTAGGTGACTCCCAGGCAGAAACCTGGACTGGTTTGTCCCCTGCTTAGGAGCTGATCTAGAAAAGTTGCTGAAACAACAGGAAAAATGAAATGAGATGGTGAAAATTGTATTGACCAGTTTCATGTAGGGGGATTCCTGATGATGGTTGATAGTACATGACCTCCATGTACTCCATGATGGTTGAAATGGAGCTACGACATTGAGATTTGCAAGTAACCAATACCACTTACTAATGGTATTACTAACCAATAATACTTATTATGGCTTGAGTTGTATCCCCCCAATATTCATATGTTGAAGTCCTAATCCCAAGTACATCATTTGTGACCTTATTTGTAAATAGGGCCCTTGCAGATATAATTAATTAAATTAGGATAATGTCATACTGAGGAGTAGGGTGGGCCCCAAATCCAATGCAACTGTTTCCTTTCATAAAGGCTAAGTCTGGACACAGACACATGCACGGGGACAGCACCACATGAACATGAAGGCAGAGTCAGGGTGTTGCTTCTACAAGTGGAACAATGCCAAATGTCACCAGCAGATCACCAGCAGCCAGGAGAGAGATATAGAAAAGATTCTTTCTTACAGCCCTCAGAAGAAACAAACCCTTTCAACAGGGTCTTGGTCTTCCAGCCTCCAGAACTGTAAGATAGTAAATTTCTGCTTCAGGCAGTTGCTCATACTTTGTTACAGCAGCCCAAGGAAGTGAATACGCCACATAACCATGGATGTTCCCTAAACTGCCTCTAAGAAGAGTGGAGTGGCTGATAATTCGGATTTGCCTGGGGCTGAGGGGTTTCTCCAGACACAGTTTTCAGTGATAAAATCGAGGAAGTCCTGGGTAAACCGGAGACCCTAAGAGAGTGGGTCTCCTTAACTGCAGCCTGGAGGTATGAGGCCAGAGCTGTACAGAGTGGTGAGCAGAGCCCCAAGCAGTCCTACTTTTTCACTCTTTCCATAGGCAGCTCTTAAGGGCTCCTCTAAAAATGTCCAATAACCATTGAACAAATGCTGCTTTGAAGAGCCCTGTATATTGGTCTGTCCTGGCCAGTCACGGTTCCCTGGGTGGCTGGTGATGCCATTCTGTGAGACAGGGAGTGCCAGGAGTGGAGAAGGCCCAATGGGGAAGTGCAGAAGACTCTGTCTGAGGCATGCTGAGTTTAAGGGAACAGTAGTAAAACTGGTGGGGGAGTGTTGGTCATAATAGCCAGAGAGAATCAAAAAGGAAGTCTACCTGGGTTAGGCGTCTAAAGGGAGGAGGAGTTGGGGAAAGCCGCTGGAGTTCCAGGAGGAAGGCTGGCATAGGACACGGGGCCCAGGATCACTTTATTATCCAAGTAACTGATAATGAAGAGACTGTAGTGAAAAGGAAAGCAGGGGCAGGGGTGGACAACTGTCTAGGCAGGAAGAAAGCAAGAAGTAGACTGACTTATTCAATGAGGTGAGAGTTGAGCATGAGAGAGAAAATAGCTATTACGACGCCCTGCTGTGAATGACATTCATTCTCACTGCCTCTCAGCCCATGCAATAGCTCCCAGATCATATTAAATTGTACCTGACTACCCCTGAACTTCAGGAAATGGGAGCTAACATGTGATAGTTGTATTAGGTTTGCTGATCCATCCCAACATTTGCCTCTTTCCTCCATGTCCTGGCCCAGGAGAGGATCTTAGTTTATTGACTTACAATTCCAGGATGAATGAATGAAAATAAAACCCTTTTCAAATGGAGTGAATTTGGGATATAGTTAACGCCTGTCTATCATTTCTTGGTGATCTTCTACTTGTTCACTTCAGGTAGAAACATGTGCCCTAAGTAATAATAATAGGATAATATCTTACATTTGCAGAAGGCTTTGTACTTTATCAAATGCTTTCACATACATTATCTCATATGACCTTTGCATGCTATTGAAGTGAATTCTGGCATGAATTTAGACAATCCCATCACTATCATAAGTAAGGAGTTAAATTACTAACTCAGTAATAATTGAAGATTTCACCCTGTGATCTTTACACACACCTTCTAAATGCCCAGTGGAAACTTACATTCTCACACAATAGAAAAAAAAATCATGGACTTAGGTGCTAATTCTTTACCCCATTATTTGAATAAAACACTAGGCTAGGCATTGTGGGAAGATGCAAAAAGACATTAGACGGAGCCTCTGCCCCAAGCAGTTTAGGGTTTGGTTGGGAAGACAAAACACACAAACCAAAACCAGAAAAGATGAGTCAGTAAAAGGACCTTACAGGCCAAGGTGAGAGGCAGACATGAGATGGGAGGAGAATGGATGACTGCTCTGGAACATTCTACTGAAGGATTCATTCCAAAGGTGGTGCTGAAAGGGCCTTATCCTGTGGGACGGCAGGAGGGAGCTTCCAGAAGAAGACACACTGCTCACCCAGAGATTAAAATAATGGAACATGTTACACTTAGGTTTGTTGGGTAGGCAAAGTGGGATTGCTGCCAGTGGGCATACATTTGCCTGAGGGCACAGGAATGACATTTTCCTGTGGAGCTTTGGAAGGTAACCTTTTGCAGGGCCCAAGTGTGTTCTGAGTAAGGTGGAATATTAGGTGTAGACAGTCATTTGTATTGCACTGGAAACAGGAAAATTTCCAAACAGATGACTAAAACTCGCTTATGGGTCAGCCCCATAAAAACAAAGCAAAACAAAAAAGACACTCAAGCTTAATCAGTTCCTTTTGATTTAGAGTGAGTCCCTTATTCCTGAACTGGATTTGGTCCAGTCTTGCTCAGCGAAGTGTGGCCCATGGCCTGGCAGCAGCAGCAGCATCACCGGGGAGCTTATAGAATCTCTGAACTCACCACAGATCTGAATCTGAATCTACCGGATCTGAATCTGCCTTTGCACAGCATCCCCAGTAGGCACGTTGAGGAAGTCAGTTCTTAGGAACTTAGAGCATGTCTTTGTACTCAAACGACAAGATTGGAAGCTATTTAACCCATGATGATTCTAGTTGTCACAGTGCAAACTTAAACATAAACTTAAATTATTGTTTCTATGCATGAATATATTCTGAGGTGCAACTTGCAACTGCCAGAACAGCTATCCTCCCCCTTCCCCACCTTCCACATGGCAGCAGGAGCCCAGTTCCCTGTCCTTGGGATCCTTTCTGGGGAAGGTGTCGTGGATTCTGCTGAGTCGGGGGTGGGCATCAGGTGCACAGAGGAAAAAGCATAGGTATTGTGGACAGATGTGGATTCAAATTTAACTAATCTCTCAGAACCTGTATCCTTCTTTACAAAATAGGGCCATTAAAATGGTGAGGTCACCTACCATACAGTTTTGTGAAGTTTGAAAAGATAGACGAGACAAAGCATCCAGGACAGTGCCTGGCATATTGAGAGGATTCCCCTCACAAAGCAAAATCGAAGTGAATTTCGACTCCCAAGTAGCTTGCTGTCAAACTTCCAGTACGTCATTCATCCTCTTAGAAACTCAGCTTTCACTCTGTGTAACAACATTCAGGGACTGGATGGCCTCTGAGATCCTTCCCAGGGCACCACTGCGAAAGGCCCCTGTGCAAGCAGAGTGCTTCTCAAGCCACTGCACTGCCCCTTGATAGCCACCTGCCCCCTGTCACAGAAACCAAGGCCTGGCAGTCTGGAGGAGTTCTGAAACTATTCCTTAAAGGACCACGTTCTGCCAGGCAAGCTGATGACTTGGGTGAATTCCACAGCAGTCAGAAGTGCTAACATACTCAGGATGCCAGATCTGAGGACACGGCTCCACTGGGCATCCTCGGCTGCCAAAATAGAAAACCTGGATGGGCTACACCCTTTTCCCGAGACATTTTAATCCTGCTGAGAGACGACGTCGGGAGCCTAGGGCTGAAATTGCACTGGTAGGTGCCCAGCAACGAAACACTCTTCAGGCCACAACTGAAACACAAAGCCTTTTAGTCCCAGGGCCCAATGTTACGGGGGATGTCTTCGTAACTTGCAAATTATCGAGTTAGGAGATTAAGAAAGTAGTGTATTAACACAAGTTTCACTTGGCAAAGTCTGCTAACCAATTTTGTTTCTGGCTGGGATATCTAGAGACAAGAGAGGGCGCTGGCTCAGTGGTTGGGAGCTGCTGACGGGAGCAGTGCCAAGGTGGTTAATCTGGGTTTTGTCTTTCTTGCTGACAGAAAAGTTTCACCTGAGTCGCTGCATTTTTCTGGTCCTTTCTGAGACACAGAAGCAAAACAAAAACAAAGCGCAAAGGAAAAAAATAACTCTTTGCTTCTTGAAGATTTGTGCCTGGAGGGAAAACAAGACCTGTCTGTTCCTTTGTTTGAGTGTGTTTGCTTCTCCTGAGACTTACCTCTCTGAGCTCTGCTCTGTCCTTGCCTGCTTTCCTCACACACAGCACGTCTGGTCATCTCTCCTCTGCCCACCTCCAAGATTTCTTCTTCCTCTGAACCACGTTCTCCTTCCTAAAACCACTTCATTGGTAGCTAAGCGGCAGGCGTCCCTAGCAGGGCACATCTCCCGTGCCGGGAAGGCCAGGGTTGCCCTTTCCACCTCCACCTGGTGGAACTGATTTCAACGTCCTGTCAGTGTTCTGAATTTTGAAGAAACAATAACAATTTGTCAATAAGTATTACTTATCAAGCATTTACTCTCAAGTAGAGCTACTCAAATATGAAAAGTATCACTAATAGCACAGGACCATACTTAGACTCAAGGAAGAGCTAGGCACAGGCTTAGGGGAGGGGTATTGTCGTCCCCGCTGGGGGTCTGCTCCAAAGATGAAACTATTCAAATCAAGTTTTACCTTAGAAAGTAGTGTGAATTTTCCCTTCTACTCTTTAAAATATCTGTTTGTGTTCATGTACAAAGTTTTGATTATTTACCATAGAATAAAACCAGTGCTCCTGGAAGACTTCTTTCTGTTTATTTAAATGACTTTATTTTTTTCAGAGCAGATTCAGATTCACAGCAAAATTAACAGGAGGGTAAGGGGATTTCCCATATGCTACCTACCCCTAAATATGCATAGCCCCTATTTTATCAATATCCCCCACCAAGGTGATACTTTTGTTACAATTGATGAATCTACATTGACACACCGTAATCAACCAAAGTCCATCATTTACCTTAGGGTTCACTCTTAGTGTTAAAAGTTCTATGGGTTTGGACAAGTGTATAATGATATGTATTTATCATTATAGTACCATACAGGGTAGTTTCATTGCCCTAAATATCTTCTGTTCTCTGCCAATTCATTCTCCCACCACTAACCACTGATCTTTTTGCTGTTTCCATAGTTTTGCCTTTTGCAGAATGTCACATAGTTGGATTTATGCAGTATGTAGCCTTTTCAGACTGGCTTCTTGCACTTAGTAATATGCATATATGTTTTCTCCATGTCTTTTCACAGCTTGCCAGCTCATTTTTTTTTTTAATTGTTGAATACACAGTCCATTGCCTGGATGCACCACAGCTTATTTACCTGTTCACCAACTGAAGGACATCTTGTTGTTTCCAAGTTTTGGTAATAATGAACATAGCTGCTATAGACATTTATTTGCAGGTTTTTGTGTAGACCTAAGTTTTTAACTACTTTAGCTAAATAACAGGAGTGCAATTATAGGATGCTTTCATAAAAGTGTATTTAGTTTTGCAAGAAACCGCCAAACTGTCTTCAAAAGCGGATGTACCATTTTGCATTCTCCCCATCAATAAACGAGAGCTTCTGTTGCTCAGTATCTTCACCAGCATTTAACATTGTCTGTATTCTGGATTTCGAGCATTTTCAGAGGTGTGTACTCTACCTCATTATTGTTTTAATTTGCATTCTTCTGATAATGTATGATGTGGAGCATCTTTTCATATGCTTATTCATCATCTGTATCTCTTCTTTGGTGAGGTGTCTCTTAAGGTCTTTGGCCCATTTTTTAATCAGGTTGTTTTATTATTGTTGAGTTTTATGAGTTCTTATTGATTTTGAATAACAGTCCTTTATCAGATGTCTTTTGTAAATATTTCTCCCACTCTGTAATTTATCTTATATTCTTGACAGTGTCTTTTGCAGAGCAGAAGCTTTTGATTTTAATGAAGTATAGCTTATCAATTTGTTCTTCAGAAATTGTGGTTTCAATGTTCTAAAAAGTCATTGCCATACTCAAGATAATCTAGATTTTCTCCTATGTTATTATCTTCTAGGAATTTTATAGTTTTTTGTTTTATATGTGGGTCTATGATCCATTTTGAATTAAATTTTGTGAAGAGTTAATTTTTTCTGTGTTTAGACTCTTTTTTTTTTTGCACGTGGAGGGACAGTTATTCCAGAACCATTTGTTGAAACCTTATTTTGCTTTATTACATTGTTTTTGCTCCTATTGATTATATTTACGTGGGTCTATTTCTGGGCTCCCTGTGGTTCCACTGATCTTTTTGTCCAGTCTTTTGCCAATACCGCACTGTTTTGATTACTGTAGCTTTATAGTTAGTCCTGAAGGTGAGTAGGGTCAGTTCTCCAATCTTGTTTTTCTTCAATATTGTGTTGGCTATTCTGGGTACTTTGCCTCTCCATGGAAACTTTAGAATCACTTTGGCTTGATTGGGCTTCTAGAGGGTAAAACTCACAAAGAACTAGGCCCCCCTGGAGTTTTTAATACTCCGACTTGTCTGCTGATTAATCCTCCTCCAGTTCAGGGTTTCCTACCCTGGTACAGGTTCCCCCAGCAGTTTATGCTCCTAGGTCTCTGCTCCAGTGAGCTGTGATTGCCTGTATTAGCCTGTCTCTCCAATCTTTGAAGCCATGATTTTCCCTGTGACCTCCTCTCTCTTATGGATCCAAGAAGTATTGTTGGTTATTTAGTCTGTTCACCTTATTTGTTGTTAGAATGAAATTGAGACTAAGTTCCTTACACGTGGAACTAGAAACTAGAAGTTCCCTGGAAGATATTTTTTTAGATGCTTTGCATCCCCTGCAAAGCTTGCTGTAGGCCTCAGCAGTGTTCTGGCTCCAGGGTAAGACTCTAATCCCAGGAACCATGAGCACAGTGACCAGATGGGTGTTCAGAGACATCTCAAATTTAGTATGTTCTGCCCCATTATCTTCATACATGGACTGGCACTTGTAGACCTGTGTGAGCTGAATTTCACTTGAGGAAGTAAGGTCCCCATCCGCTTTTGAGACATAAAATACTTGTCCTGCCTTGTTAGAGTTACTAATCCAGAGAAACAATATTATATTATGTGAAACAATGAATCATATGAGATATTAAATAATACCATGCTTATTCCAAAAAAAGATTTGCAATGACAAATAAGGTCATTCTTAATTGCTTATTAGTAAGTGGTGGATTGTGAGTGTTGAACGGGTTTGGGAAATAGAAAGGTCATTGCCAACTGGGGAGGTCACAGTGGGGGCTGGCTCAAGCCGAGGCATGAATGGATCTGCTTAGCTTTCAGAATTGCCGTAGCAATGGTAGCTGCCATTGGAGAAGCCGAAGGAATGAGGAGCCAGGCTTCTTATCTTTTCCCAGAAGTCTTGGCTCAAAGGGCAGAGACATGTTGTGTCTTTGACATACAGTCAATAGATTGTTTCCTGTGGCTTGTTACAAGCTCAAATGTTTCCTGAGTTAGCCATTCAATACAAAAGGAGGTTTTTCCAAATTATTTGTGGAGTAGCTGGTTGCATTCCAACCTATTCTGCCTCCATTTAGTCCTACTAAGGCCTCTTCATCCTGCATTGTTAGCACTCTTGTGACTTTTCTGAAATGATTCTTGCTCTTGGAGAACACCCTCAAAAGTTCAGTCTAGCTCAGTCATCTTTTATTTCCTTTATGGGCAAGTTTTGCAAGGTGCCAGAAAAACTTTGTATTCATCGCTATCCCTAGAAGAAATTGTAGAGCCATCATTTGGGGCTCTAAGAAAAGCAACAGGTATTACTGTCCTCTCCTCCTAAACCATAATCTGCTCTAAGTAGGATGCCACTTTATGGGAGTCGAGTCGCGCTCAAGTAACAGCTGCCCACTCAGATAGCCCTGAACCAAAGTGTAACTGTGAAGAAGAACCAGCCAGTAACAAAATGGAATAGCAACAGTAATTTTGGGCAAACACTTAGATGATCTATCTCTCGGTGGGTTTTACAAACAGAGCTACTTCCAGGCAAAATAGTGAGGCAGGTGGTATATGTTTCTGAGGTCTTATTCTCAGGCTTTTCACACTAAGTGGCTTTCTTCTACCCACAACTTAAGCACCCCTTGCCTTTGTGGCTCTGTCACAGAGAATTTTTTCATAGAGCACTCGTGTGTATTGGTAAATTATCATCACAGCTTCGAAAGTCAGCTTTTAGGATATTTGCATTTTAATAGAAATCAAAATCTTACAGAAGGAAAGGCAGGATGGGGTTCCTGTCTTCAGTAACACCAGTCTGGCCATCAGACTGAGTAAGGAAAGGCCCCGGGCAGCTCTGGACACCTGGGCAAGAAGTCCTAATGAGATGTGTACCCAGCGCAGGCAAAAGAGAAAGTAGAGTATTTCTCTTTTCAGTGTACGGACTCTTTAGTCATGCTTACTTGGAAATCCCTGGTAGGGAGAACTCATTTCTCCTTTTTGATGTCTTCCTCAATGTTTAGGCTTTTAGAAGAGGATGCCACTGCTCCCAGCACTTAGGTCAGAGAAGGAACCTGAGCACCACGAAACCAGAAAATACCTCCCTCAGAACAACGAGCAAGGACTAGAATGCCCTCCTGCCCAATTCCTTTTCACTGTGGGTCATAGCCATAGGGGCAAGGCCTTGTCCAACATCACACTGACGTGAGGTCCGAAGTGACAGAAAATCTATTGTACCCCCTTCTACTTGACCATACTCTTTCATGAATGCTAAAAATGACTCTGGCCACATTCATGTTCAGAGAACTCTGTGTAAAAAAAGTACTACATCATAGGTGCCCCTCCCAACATCTTGTTTGCAAAAGAATGCCTGAGCTGCAATACGTCTTTTAATTTTTTGTGCTTATTTTCCTCTCACCACTGCTGTAAAATCTTTTGGGGCAGGGGCAAAGGCAGGGTATTCTATACTTCCCGTATTATCTATGGTGACTAATTCCTTGCCTTGTACATAAAAGGGGCATAATAAATATCGGTTGAATAGATGAATAAATGAATACAGCATCTTATTTAGGACACCATTATATTTTTACAGAAAAGCAACTTTTAAATGAAATAACACAATTCCTGAACAAGTTATGAACAAATACTACTGAAGTTTGTGAAAGAGACGTCTGGATAGAGTTATAGAAAACTTGTTCTATTTTAAGAGATACTATGAATTTCCTTGTTTGAGAGAAAAAAAGTGATTCTCCACATTGTCTTTAGATTTCCTGCCGGTATGAACGATCTGATTCTAAATGATGATGTTGTCTGTGAGAATATTACTGAAGGTGGTATCCTGGGTTGAGCTAAGTATTGCCGGAAGTAATCCTGACCCCTATTCTGAAACGTGTGCTATCTGAGGGAGAAGAGCAAAGGAATAGAGAGTGTGACCCATAAGACATGCAGATGCCTAGGCAGTTATGGACCCCATTTCCTACTCTCCCACCCACTCATGGACTTGACCCCTCACTCCAACTTACTACCTATTGAAGCATGATAGAAAAAGAATAGTGTAGTGACAGAAAAGTGAGAAAGAGAACAAGAAGAAAGATTGAAAAGCATGGAACACAGAGTTACGAATGTAACAGGTCCTTAATGGATGCTTACTGATGAGAGAGAGTAGAAGGCAACAGTTGGCTGGGACTTAATCATAAAATATGGGAGGCAAGGAGACAGATGAAGGGGACATATAGTGGCTAAGAAGGCTAGAGATGGGGCATAGTTTAGCAATAACCAGAGAATATGCAGTATCCAGTAATGAGAGTGCAGGTTTAAGCCCTGGTGGTATAGATCAGTTGGTTAGAGCATCGTCCCAACATGCCAAGGTTGCAGGTTCAATTTCTAGTCAGGGCACATATAGTAATCAACCAATGAGTGCATAAATAAGTAGAACAAATTCTCTCTCTCTTTCCCCTTCCTTCTTCTCTCTCTCAAATAATTTGTAACAGTTAAAAGAAAATGTAGATTTAATCATCACAAAGCAACACTGTGAAATAAAGTCACCGAGTAGGGAAGTTCAAGATGAAGGCCAATGACATAAGGCATGTCCTAGCTAGCCATTCTAAACAGCAAGAAGACTACAGATAATACTAAACAAGGCATTATCCAAAGGAAATGTTTAAATAATACTTAAAATTTTTACCCTATACATATACTTTCCCATTTCATTATGAATTAAAAAATCCCTATTATAATATTCACTTCCTTTTTCATTTTAGAATAGTAAACATATCTTTAAGAGTTACATAAGAGGTAGAGAATTTGGGTTTTGTAATCAGTTAGATCTAAAATGTTAAGTTTCTGGCTCTGTCACTTTTCATATGACTGTGGGCAAATTGCTTGATATCTATCACTAATCTCCAGTTTCCTTATCTGTAAAATGAGCATAATAATGATTTGCTCCTCTGATGGTAAGAAATTAAGTAACAATGTACCCAAAGCATCACAGAGGCTTGGTCTCCAGAAATGGCTCAATTTGAATTGCTGATAGATTTTACTACTCACCACCAGTATTATTGGTGGGAAAAGGCTAATGCTGATAAATGTGTTTGTTGAAAACACAGGAAGGAAGGTTGTGAGAAGATGTAGTTTCCAATTAACTTTGTCTCTGATTATTGGGAAACTTTGGGCCAAACGCTATTCTTTAATGAATGGGGTTGCAACACTTATTAAGATTAATGACTGTCACAGCTGATAGCCAGATGTTTACACAATTCCTTCTGTTTTAGAGCAAACATATCAGAGGAAAGGGGTTGAATGATAGAATTAGGCAAATAAGTTCAGTATTTTGGGAATGTATTCTGATTATGCTAATATTAAAAATGAACATCCATAAACCAATGATCTAAATGAGGTAGTTTTTTTGACACAAGTGACTGGTGGAGGGAGCCTGCCATGGGAGTGCGTGCTTCCAGCAGAACCACCGTTAATTAAATTGTACCCTGTGGGACACAAAGAGTTAAATGTGTCTTCAAACAACCTCTAATACCAAAGGGCAAGTCACTTCTTTTAACTGAGGAAGGATAAAATGTTTTTGCTCTCCACATGTATTTGTGTTCTATTTTAGCGTCATAATTACTTGTACAGCTGTCAGAATTTCACACAACCTAATACGAAAATAATTCTGAGTTCAGAATAGCCCAATACTTTTCCAGAGAAGTCCAGTAAATAGAAACTTTAGGTCAATCCAAGATGTCAGTGGTGTAGGTGGAAGCTACACTCAGCTCCTCCCAGGACCAAACTGGAATCACAACTAAAATATAGAACAAGCAACCTGAAAAGCCAACTGAAGACTAGTTAAAGAGAAGTCTTATAGCTAAGGATTTAAAAAAGAAGCCACATTGAGATTGGTAAGAAGGGTGGAGACATGAACAGGACAGGCCCTGCTCCCATATGTGGCAGCTGAGAGTTCAAAAAGATAACTCAGCTGCAAAAGCACCCCCTAAAAAGAGGGGTATCTCAACCCCAAATCAGAATCCATGGCCCAGAGTACAAGAGACAAGAACAGGCACCCACATGACACCTGACTTTGAAAAGCACTGGGGATTCTGTCCACCAGGGAGAGACTGAAGTCTGCTAGAGATACAGGTACCCTCTTTAAAGAGCCAGATCTTGGTCTCTTTGGGCCTTATAAACTCTGCTGGCCTTCCCCTGAAGACTCCCTGAGACCCTGTCCCACCACGAAGGTGCGTGAGCACCCAGCAGGTGGCAGCTAGACTTGTTACACCCTGGGACATTTGCTGAGTGGTCTCAGACCCAGCACTGGCACTTAGTTTGAGCCTGTATCAGTCTGGTGAATACCACTTGCCTCTACCTGGTGACTCACTGAGAACCTACCTCATGCAACTTGAGTACCACCAGAGACTCCTTTAGTGACTGAGTCTAAAAGGAAGCTGGCAGGTGGAAGTAGATCTTGGAGTGCTGTGGGATTTTAGCTGACCTGTCCCTGGGGCTGAAAGTGATAAAAGCCAGCCCTAATATGCAGCTTAGTCCTTCCCACACATACCCAGATCCAGCGGAAGAAGCTACAAATTATGGATCACTTTGTAGCTCCAAAAGGGTTACACAGAACCAGTTACGGGCAGCATCTGACATTGTCCTGCACCAGAGTCCCTCTCAAGAGGCCCTAGAACAAACACACCCACTGGCCAGCTTCAGACAGCATCAGAGAAGGATCCAATTAGTTTCACAAGCAGCATATCCAAAGGGAAGTTTTGGCAGGCACCAGACTCTGCTAAGGTGAATTCTGCTTTGTGTGGTCAGCACCTGCACTGCAGCTCATACACTGTGGTCAGATTTGGTCCTCACAGTCAGCCAGACAGAGAGTCAACCCCATGCCCAAACAGGTCAAGGGCAATCAAGATGCAATTAAAACAGGAGGGTCCACATAACCTACAGAAAGGACATTTCTGGAGTACCCAGCTCAGGTGACCAAGGAGAATGCACCACTGGTTCTCACAGGACAGCTGCTACATAAGACCACCCTACCAAGGCTGGCAGTCATAGCAGATCTACTTAGTACATAGAAAGAAAAACAAAGAGGCAGCCAAAACGGGGAGACAGAAAACATGACCCAAATGAAAGAGCAGAAGGAATCTCCAGAAAAAGAGTTAAATGAAACTGAGGCAAGCAATTTATCAGACATAAAGTTCAAAACAAGGGTTATGAGGATGCTCAAGGAACTTGGTGAGAACTATAACAACATGAAAAAGTACAGTGAAACCATTAAACAGAACCAGTCTGAAATGAAGAATACAATATCTGAAATGAAGAATACACTAGAATGAAAAAAGAACTAATTGGATGAAGCAGATCATAGAATCAATGATTTGAAAGGCAATGTAGCAAAAAACTCTAATCAGGGGAACAAAAGAAAAAAAATTTAAAGAAATGAGAATGGCTTAGAGGACCATCAGGACAACTTTAAATGTACCAACATCCATATCGTAGGGGCACCAGAAGGAGAAAAGAGAGACCAAGGGATGGAGAACCTATGTGAAGAAATAATGACTGAAAACTTCCCTAACCTGGTGAAGGAAAAAGACACACAACTCTAGGAAGTGCAGAGTCCCTAGTTATGTGAACCCCAAAAGGTCCAAACCAAGACATATCATAATTAAAGTGGCAAATGTTAAAGGCAAAGAGAGGATCTTAAAAGCAACAAGAGGAAGTCAGGTACCTACAGAGAGCTCCCATAAAAACATCCACCGATTTCATGACAGAAGCATTTCAGGCCAAAAGGGACTGGCATAAAATATTCAAAGTAATGATGTACATTCGATGAACAATGAAAAGCAAAGATGTACATTCAAGACTATTTTATTTAAAAAGGCTATCATTAAAATTAAAGAGGAAATAGAGAGGTTTCCAGGTAAGAAAAAGCTAACTAGTTTATCTAGTTAGAGTTCTTTATCACGAGTTCTTTATCACAAGTTCTTTATCACAAACTAGTATTACAATAAATGTAAAAGGGTCTTCTTTAAGAAGAAGAAAAGAGTAGAAGAAGAAAGAGGAGGAGGAGGAGAGGAAGAAGAAAAGAGAAGAACATAGTTATAAATAATAAAATGTCAAAAATAAGTACCTATTGCTAATCACTTTAAATGTAAATGGCACAAATACTCCAATCAAAAGATATAGGGTAACTGAATGGATGAGAAAACAAGATCCATATATACCATCTACAAGACACTCAAATCAGAACGAAGGATACTCACAGATTAAAAGTAAAGGGATGGAAAATATATTTCATGCAAATGGAATTGAAAAATAATTCTGGGTAGCAATATCTATATATGACACAATAGACTTTAAACAAAGGCCATAACAAGATACAAACAAGGACATTACATAATAACGAAGGGATCACTCCAACAAGAGGATATAACCCTTGTGCACATTTATGCACCCAACATAAGAACACTTATATATTTGAAGCAAATATTGATGGACATAAAGGAAGAGATTGATGCTAATACAGTCATAGTAAGAGATTTTAACACCTCTTTGACATCAATGGATAGATCTTCCAGACAGAAAATCATCAAGGAAATGGCAGCCTTAAATGACACACTAGATCAGATGAGTTTAATTGGTATCTTTAGAGGATTTTCCCCCTAAGCAGCAGAACATAGATTCTTATCAAATGCTCATGGAACATTATCTAGGATAGGCCACAGGTTTGGGCAAAAAACTAATCTCAATAAATTTAACAAGATTGAAATCATCTCAAGCATCTTTTCTGACCATGATATGAAGATACAAATCAATCACAAGAAAAGAAAAACTGAAAAACACAAACCCATGGAGGCTAAGTAGTATGTTACTAAACAATGAATGAATTAAAATTGTATCAGGGAAGAAATCAAAAGATAACTTGAATCAGATGAAAATGAGAACACAATAACCCCAAATCTATGGGACACAGTGAAGTCAATCCTAATAAATAAATTTGTAGCAATACAGGCCTTCTTCAAGAAAAAAGAAAAATCTCAAATAAACAATCTAACTTTACACTTAAGGGAACTAGAAAAAAAAAACATCAAACAAAGCCCCAAGTAAGTATAAAAAAAGAAATAATAGAATCAAAGTAGAAATAAACAAAATAGAACCTAAATAAACAATATAAAGGATAACAGAAATCAAAAGCTGATTCTTTAAAAAGATAAACAATATTGACAAAACTTTAACTAGACCCATCAAGAGAAAAAGAGAGAGAACCCAGATAAATAAAATCAGAAGTGAAAGAGCTGAAGTAACAATTGACACCAAAAAAACACAAAGGATTGTAGGAAAATATTACAAATAAATACATGCCAACAAATTGGATGACCTGGAAGAAATATAATCAGGAAGAATTAGAAAACCTGAATAGATAGATCACAACTAATGAAATTGAAGCAGTGATCAAAAGTCTCCCAACAAACAAATCTTAAACCAAATGGCTTCACAGGTGAATTTTACCAAACATTCCGAGAAGCACTAACACCTCTCCTGAAACTATTTCAAAAAATTCAAGAAGCGAGAAGACTCCCAATCTTATTTAACAAAGCCAGCACTATTCTAATTCCAAAACCAGATAAGGACACTATAAAAAAGAAAATTGTAGGCCAATATTCCTGATGAAACATAAATGCTAAAATTCTCAACAAAATATTAGCAAATGGAATACAGCAATATATCAAAAAGATCATACACCATGATCAAGTGGGATTTATTCCTGGGGTGCAAGGTTGGTACAATATACACAAATAAATAAATGTGATACACCACATAAACAAAAAAGAAAGACAAAAATAACACCAGCATATCAATCAATAGATACAGAAAAACATATGATAAAATCCAGTACTTATTTTTGATAAAAACTCCCAGCAAAGTGGGAATAGAGGGAAAATACCTCAATGTAATACAGGTTATATATCACAAACTCACAGCCAACATTATACTCAATGGGCAAAAAATACAAGTGACACTACAAGACAGGGATGTTCACTTTCACCACTCTTATTCAATGTAGTACCATAGGTCCTAGCCACAGCAGTCAGACAAGAAGAAATTTAAGAAAATCTGTATTGTAAAGGAAAAAGTGAAACTGTCATTTGCAGATGATATGATACTGTATATAGAGAACTCTAAAGATTAAACCAAAAAAGAAAATACTAGAACTGATAAAGGAATTCACTAATGTGGCAAGATACAAAATAAATATCCAGAAGTCAATTGCATTATTATATACCAATAATAAAGTATCAGAAAAGGAAACTAAGAAAACAAGTCTATTTACAATTGTATCAAAAAATATACCTGGGAATAAATTTAACCAAGGTTGTAAAAGACCTGTATTCAGAAAATTGTAAGACATTTGAAAAAGAAATTGAAGAAGATACAAATAAGTGGAAGCATATACTGTATTCATTGGTAGGAAGAATTAACATCATTTAAATGTTCATAATACCCAAAGTAATCTGTAGATTCAATATAATTCCCATCAAGATATGAATGGCATATTTCACAGAACTATGACAAATATTCTGAAAATTTATCTGGAACCACAAAAGACCCTGAATAGCAATGTAATGTGAGAAAGAAGAACATAGCTGGGGGAATCATGCTACCTGATATCAAGCTCTACTACAAGACCATAGTAATCAACACAGCTTGGTACTGACATAAAAATATATAGATCAATGGAACAAAATAAGGAGCCCAGAAGTAAAACCACATGTTTCTGGTTAATTTATATTTGTCAAAAAAGACAAGAATACACAGTGGGGTAAAGATATTCTATTCAATAAATGTGTTGGGAAAACTGGACGGGTGTGTGTAAAAATGAAACTAGATCATTTTCTTACACCACACACAATAATAAACTCAAAAATGGATTAATGACTTAAATGTATGACTTGAAACCATAAAAATCCTAGAAGAAAACATAGGCAGTAAGATCTCAGACATTTCCCATAGCAATAGTTTTGCTGTTATATTTCCTCAGGCAAGAGAAGCAAAAGGAAAAATATACAAATGAGACTATCAAACTAAAAAGTTTTTGCACAGCAAAGGAAATCATCAACAAAATGAAAATGTCCTGCCACTGAATGGCAGAACACATTCACCAATGACAAGGTGTTAGTATCTGAATTTATAAAGAACTTGTAAAACTCAACACTAAAATTAATCAAACAATCCAATTAAAAAATGGGCAAAGGATCTCACTAGACACCTCTCCGAAGAGGACATACAAATGGCCAATGGGCACATGAAAAGATGCTAAACTTCGCTAATCATCAGAGAAATGCAAATTACAACCATAATGAGCTACCAGCTCACCCCTGTCAGGATGGCTGTCATCAACAAATCCACAAACAACAAGTGTTGGTAAAGTTGCAGAGAAAAGGGGACACACTGCTGGTGGGAATGCAGGCTGGTGCAGCCACTGCGGAAAGAAGTATGGAGTTATCTCAAAAAATTAAAAATGAAACTGCCTTATGACCCAGTGATTCCACTTCTGGCAATATATTGAAGAAGCCTTAAACACTGATTCAGAAGAATATAGGTACGCCTGCATTCATTGCAGTGTTATTTACAATACCCCAGATTTGGAAGCAGCCCAAGTGCCCATCAGTAGATGAGTTGTGGTATAAAAAAGT
Source organism: Tonatia bakeri (assembly GCA_004024845.1). Lineage (NCBI taxonomy): Eukaryota > Metazoa > Chordata > Mammalia > Chiroptera > Phyllostomidae > Tonatia > Tonatia bakeri. Next base: position 37,553 of record PVIA01002788.1, read on the forward strand.
TGTGGTATATTTATACAGTGGAATACTACATGATAAACAGAAGGAAATCTTACCTTTTGTTACAGCATGGATAGACCTGGACAGTATTATGCTAAGTGAAATAAGCCAGTCAGAGAAAGACAAGTACCATATGATTTCACTTATACATGGAATCAAATAAACATGATAAAGTAACGAACAAAAATAGAAACAGACCCATAGATACTGAGAACGAACTGACAGCTGTCAGAGGAGAGAGGCATTGGGGGACTGAGTGAAAAAGGTGAAGGGGTTAAGAAAAAAACCTCACAGACTCAGACAATAGTATGGTGATTACCAGAGGGAACAGGGAGTGGAAGAAGGTAGAAGAGGGTAAACGGGGGATAACTGGTGATGGACAGAGACTTGTCTTGGGGTGGTGAACACACAGTACAATATACAGATGAGTTGTTACAGAATTGAACACCTGAAACTGATGTATCCCCAACAAATTCAATTAAAAATCAATACAAAACAAAAACTCTACAGTGACTAACCCACTTTAATCAAGCCACTACTCCTAAGCAAAACCCTGGAGCGAATGGAAAAGAGGTTAATTCATTGGAATAAATTCATGAGATTTTTTAAAAGAAACATCCTCAATTGATGTGATTAAAACAACACAAACAGAGAAAGGGTAGAGTTGTGAGAAGACAAGTTTTGCATGATTCAACACCTTGCCTGTGTGGGAAAGATATCTTGCTCGTTCAGTTCTCAAACTAATAAACCCTGAAAGGCCAGCTTTCATTTATATTTATTTATTTGTTAATTTTATTGTTGTTCAATTATAGTTGTCTGCATTTCCCCCTCACCACTCCCCACCCCCAGCCGAACCCACCTCCCTCCCTTGCTTCCACCCTCCCCTTTGGTTTTGTCCATGTGTCCTTTACAATAGTTCCTGAAACCCCTTCCTCCCATTATCCCCTCCCACCTCCCCTCTGGTTACTGTAAGATTGTTCTTAATTTCAATGTCTCTGGTTATGTTTTGCTTGCTTTTTTTTTTGTTGATTATGTTTCAGTTAAAGGTGAAATCATAAGGTGAAATCATTATTTCACTTAGCATAATGCTCTGCATGGATGGAACTGGAGATCATTAGTATTTCTTAAGATAACTTTTCTTACTTCTAGTCACCAATCCCTAGGTGACTGATTCTGGAGCTGGTGGCATGTACAGTCTTTTCTCAGGAATATGCTAGCCAAGTTTGAAGGAGGCTAGGGTCGTTTTCCTGACACTGCGTTAAAAGGTAAGGTGGGTGGGTAGGGAACATTGTAAAGAGTGGAAGGACAACCTTTTTTCCAGCACAATCTAATTACATTGCCTCTAAACCTGCTTATTTTGCTCTTTCCAAACCATAATTCCAAAGCTTTCATATCTGCATACTTCTGGGGTTTAGACTAGAACCAGAGTTGTGCTATGGGTGACTGTTCCTATTGTCATTTTGTGTCCTGTTGAGCCCTCCCTACTTGCTACTCCAGGACTACCCACTGGGCAGATAATATACAACCCACCTGGAAATCCCCCTTGCCCATCTTGGAGGGAAGTGCTGCCAAGGTGGACTGTGCCTGGGAATGCCATTTCTTCACTGCCCTGTCAATATTCTTGTTATGCTGCTCCTGTGATCACTGCCAATCTGTAGAAAATTACAGGATGAGTTTTTGCAAAGGACTGAATGTGCCTAACTTGTTTTTCTGTTGTTCATTTTTTGGGGAGAAGAGGGATAGTGCCTGTTGCACACAATTTGTGTGCATTTCCTGGAGGCTATTGGGTTACAGTCATCCAACTCATTCACCATTCTGGCATTGCTATGCATGTGTTGTCAGGGCTTAGCATTAAACGATTTTCTTTGTTCATATTTGGACCGCTGTTTCCGCTTGCAAATTATTTTTTGCAATGACCCCTCTCTCTGTCTCTCTGTCTCTCTCTCTCTCTGACACACACACAGACACACACACACTTCCATTGCCAAGCTCAGGACCCATTAATACAATTTCTAAGTTCAAGGCTGGGATGGGTCTACTTTATTTTGGTTCCTGATCATAACCCAGTCATTGTGTTGTACTAAACAAAATAAATTACTACAGGAAGATATAGCCTCTACCCTTTAGATGCCAGTAGCAATACCTTGTGTCAGTAATGAAATGTGTCCATATATTGCTAAATATTCCCTGAAGGACAAAATTGTATCTGGGTGAGAATCACTAGAGTAGGGAGATCATACACACCCAACTTCAAGCCACTTGTTAAGACAGCTTCAAAAAGTAGTGAGCAGGCTCAGCTGTTCACCCAGCTGTGTGGACCACCTGTGGCCAATTACTTTGACAAGATTATTAAGTTACAAGATTGGGCATGCAGCCTCAGCTATAGGCAACCATATGCACTCTGTGGGTTGGCTCTACTGGTGGGATTGGGTTACACACATTCCACTTTGCTTTGCTCTTCAACTGGTTCAAGGTAGCTCAGTTACTTGCTAACTGATAGTGATGACAGTTTGAACAACCATATGACCCCAAGGTGGTTGAATGAGTTAAATAGAAATAACTATGATTGCTCTTGCCCAAATTATTGTCTTTATTGTGGGTGTTATTGATAATTTTTAAAGCTCCAAAATTTGGAGAATGGCATGAAATTTTACTTTATTTTATTATTCATGTAATATTTAATAAGGTAGATAACATATGATTTTCTAACATGTATGTAACATTACAAAAGCTAAAGCAAAACATCTTGTGCATTGGGTGAAAATGGCCTGATTTATGTGTAAACACTGAGTGTAATTTAAAAAATGCTGTAATTATGATTTCAGACTTTGAAATTTGAATAGATGACAGTATTCTTTCTTCATATGGGAAAAGAAAATTCCTTGGAAGTTCCAGCTGGGCAGCTCAGTTGGCCAGAGCATCATCCCGATACACCAAGGTTGCAGGTCTAATTCCTAGACAAGGCACGTACAAGACTCAGTCAATGAATGCATAAATAAGTGGAACAACAAGTCAATGTTTCTCTCTTGTTTTCTCTTTCTAAAATCAGTAAATGAATTTAAAATTTTTAAGAAAGAAAATTCCTCTGAAAATCATTTGAAACTAGGACAAAAATTCCTTAGCTGTATTCTTAGGATCACTCTGTGGAGTCTTCATGATTCATAATACAAAGGAAGCTTCAATTCAACCTTTTGGAAAAGAGAATCCATTTTACATAATCTCATCAACCAGAAGAATGTTGGTGACAATCACAGAGCAGGAGTGAAGAAGCTGTTTCTTTACACAATAGCTATCCCAGATGCCTACTTCTGCTGCTACCAATGGCTCACCTGTGTTCAAGTTCACATCCACAAGTTGACCTGATTCTGAATGTTCTCCTTGAACTTTAAGTAGTGTTTTCTGAAGATTAAAACCAGAATTCTGAGCAAAAACCTTAGGAATAATGAGCAAATGAGCATCAGCAAGTGCTTGAACTCCAAGTTGGGCCCTGCCCGTGAGTACTGTAAGCTTATATTTAATCAGAGCTTCTGCCATTGCCACTTCCACTGCACCAGCACCTGGAACTACACAGTTGTGGTCAACAGCATCTTAACAGACCTCAAGCCATTTCTTATTGCATCTTTGATTTGGCTGAGTGTTTGCTTATTTGGTTCTTAGACCAATAATATGACAGAATGAGGATTATTAATTTCTCAGTGAAGGTGAACTTCTAGTCTCCCAGTGTATCTCATAGAAAAGTCCCGCATGTGCCAAACCATCAGGATTTAGGTCATCAAAAAACTTTACAGCTACCCCACCACAAGCAAGAGTTAGCTTTCCACAGTTCTTTCACTCTGTGCAGAGCTCCGATTCCTTCTTTTGTGAGAGCATCTAAGAAAAATGAGTCAATTCCCTTTTGATCAATAACAACAAATTCTTTATTTAAGTCACCACAGACTTTCATTTTCAGTTCTGTTAGTTTTTTAACTCTATCTTCAATGAATTTTCTTTCAGCTTTTATTAGTTTCTCTCTCTCTTCTGCACACGTGTAAAAAACAGCCAGAGTTCACTTGTGTTTTTTTCATATTTTAATGGCACATTGCATGTGAGGATGTTTTCATCTTCTACTCTTTTTTCATATCAGGATACCGTACTCCATGGTTCAAAACTAGACCTCTGAAAGGTTTCATCTCTCTTTCATCGGTTTCAGATTTATGTTTCATCTGCATGATCTCAACCATGAAGAGCTCAATAGGTTCATCTTGTGTTTTAATGGCCAAATGGAGTCAACTACAATCTCTGTGAAGACATCAGCAAGTTCTGCATGAACTTTAGTACCAGAGATGTTCTGGCCACATCTATGAGCATTTCCCTATTCATCTCTTTGGTTACTTTGCCTTGTTCCAAAAACTGGTTCCTTTTCCTGAGCAGCTTTAAATCCTTCTGCTGTTATTCTGGGATGAGGACCTTCAGAAATGTAGAGATCCATCTGTTTCAGCAGTTCTCCAATGATTAGCACATTGGAGGTGGTACCATTACCAGTTATATGATCCTAGGCTATTGCTACTTTGACTATTAAGGAGGCTGTTGGGTGTTGAATTTGCATTTCATGAAGCAGTGCATTGCCATCTTTAGTAAGATTGATGTCTCCAGAAACAGGCATCTTCATGGGGCCCATAGGCCCTAAGTTGGCCTCAGCACGTCCTATAGTCCCCAGGCCTCACGGATGTTGACCGCCAATGCTGCCTGGGCTCAGGTCACCCTGGGATTGTGGTTCAGGATCTTCATGTCAGCCACAGCTGAGCCAGCAGAAAAGGAAGAGACCTGTCGTGAAGGATGCTCAAAATTGTCTCAGAGACATAAAATTTTATTGATTTCTCCTTAAATAACTTTAGATCTGCCTATTCACTAGCTGCTACATGTCCTGATGGTCTCTTAAATTCAAACCAGAGTTCCTCATTCTTCTCCCAACCAGCATTTTAAAGAACTTTCTAACTTCTGTTAGTTCTTTGTGTTACTACCCTTGTAATAGCACACACATAAGATACCTAATTCAGTTATCTTCCTTCAAGTCTTTCAGCATACAATTATCAGATTACCTTTTCTAAATCAAATGGTGGATTAAAAACTTTATTTAAAAACATAAAAATGTCTTCATTAACTATTGAGTTCAAGTTTTGTAGGTCAGCAGAGTTTTTCCAATATTTACCTTCATCCTGTACTTTTCCTCCCCTTCTTTCCTTCCTTCTTCTCTTTCCTTCCATCTATTACTCCAATGTTATCTTCTAACCAATCATTTCCCAAAATGGTTCACCTGAAGGAGAAAAAGATACTTTTTAAATTGCCGATTTCCAGGCCCAGGTCCAGAATTTCTAAGGATAGGACTTGAATACCCCCCAAAACTGAAATAGCATGTACTCTTAAGACTCATCTCAAAAAAACTTCTCTCTTTAAAACATCTAGTGCTTTTCTTCTGGTACTTCTCACATTCTTACTTGGAGGAGGAAAAAGAGGAAGAGAGGAGGGTAGAGAATTGCTACAATTTTTGTGCCAGGAACCATTCTAGTCACTTTACTTTGATTATTTCATTACAGCTTTGCAACATCATCATTTACTTTATATAGGTGAAAACTGATACTTAGAAAGGTTTCATTTGCCTGTAATTACACTCAGTAAGTGGGGGAGCTTCTCACTCCAAAGTCTACAAAGTCGATACTGAGCTGTGAACTTGCTCAGACTCCATTCTGATGTGTCTTTGTATATTATACAGTTGTCTCATGTCTGTCACTGAGTACACTCTTTGTGTGCAAGTCCTTGATAAAATGGCTCAGTGGAAAAAACAATAGACAAAGTCAAACCAATCTCTGCTTGAATTCTGGCCTTGGCATTTCTTTGCTTCTTCCAGCTGGCCCTATGGTATGGCCATCTGCCTCTTGTTCTGAACACAGCCAGGTGATAGAAAGGATGAATATGAGAGGTGCAAAGGGCAAGCCCCTGCTGTCTTTGAAGGAAGATACCTGGAAACCTCATCCTACCTATCTTCTTATATCCCATAACCTAGTCCTATAACCAACCTAGCTTCAAGGGAAGTTGGAGTTTATTTCTTTATCCATGTGGCCTTCAGCCCAACTAAAAATCAGAGGAGAATAGATTTGGAGAGCTTTCTATGCCATCCAATGATAGTGAACATTTGGTTTCTTTTCTCTGCATTTCCCTTTCTCCAGAACAATGCCTTGTTCTTCCTCTGGGCAGCATCCCTTCCCATCTCACAATCCACAACCTTTAGGTGAATCTTATTTCAGACTCCAGTGGAGAACAAATGCTCCAGGTCTAGCCAGTCAGAGATAGGTATGTGATTCTAGTCAGGCCAAACACAGAAAATTAGAGAGAATCCCGAGACTTTGCTGGAGGAACTGGCAAAGAGAAGTGCCCTCCCTGCCAGTCTTGAAGCCATGAGGGGCTACCCTGGAGATCTGCAGAGTGTAAAGCCCTTGCAGAGGGAAGCAGAACTGAGAGGCAGAGATGGCAAGATGGATCCAAATGACATCAGTTGCAGCCCAGGACGAAGCCTTGCTGAAGGCTGGGAGCCACTGGTGGATGTTTTATTTACATCCAATAAATTTCTCATTTTGCTTGAGCTTCTGGAGTAGGATTTTCTGTTCCTTGTAGTGTGCTAAATAAACAGGTTCAATAAATGGTCACCAATAAGACAGTCAATGGGTTTCTCACACCAGCACACTTCTTTGTATATAATGGATGCTTAAGAATCAATGATTGGGAGAATGAAAGAAAAAATGGATAAATAAGTGACTGAGACTTAGGGCAACCCTATGAAGTTGAAAGAATTTTATTAGCTTGTTTTTATTCCAAACACCTTCTCTGACCATGTTTACTTTGAGAAGTAAATAATTAAAAAATAGGCCAAATGGCTTGGGATGGTTTTTAGAGCTTTTCTCAAGACCTTGAAAAGAAACCAAGAAGGGAAGATCTCCCCAGTTCCAGTCAGGAGTTTGCCCATATGCGAAAGTAGAACCATTCCCAAATAGTTTCCAACTAAAATTTGATTCTTACTAATCATCTGTGACCTGTGTTCTTGGTGATGGAATGCTGTGAGGGCACCATTTCAGTGTCACAAGACGGTGTCCTCATGTACACAGATGGTACCTGCTCAAGTCCCCTGCAAGGGGACAGGGGAAACACTTCTGCAACAGACCCTTCAGTGCAGCAAAACACGGAATTAATTCTAGCATTTGTTACTTACACCCAGTTTGTTTCTGGAACAGATTTGAGTAGGCTTTCAATAAAAGGCACATGTACAACAGACTTGCTAGAACCAGGAGAAAGTAACAAAGTGTCACACAATGAAGGGTGATTACATCTATTGATTACAAACATCTTTATTAATAGCTATATTTCTGGGAGCTTACCCTGTGAGTGGTTAAGTGCACTGCTCTAGGCACTTACCTTCTTATCAATTAATTTAATTCTTGCAGCAGCTCTATGATGGTAGCTCCCACTATTATTTTCATTTATGATAAAGGAATGGAGTATGGAGGTTGATGATCAGCTCATAGTCATATGTCAGTAAGAGATTCACACAGCAGAGCTTGGCCAGGATTTGAACCCAGTATAATTCAAGATATGAGTTAGGCAGAGATAAGGACTGTCGTTTTAGAGCCCATCAGCCAGGATTTGAATCCCTTCTCTTCCATTTACTAGCTAATAATCTTGGCAAATCACTTAACTTCCTTAAGCGTCAGGTTATTCATCTGTAAAATGGGGATAATGATACTTACCTCTGGGGTCTGAGGTGAAGACATATGTGTAAGGGTGTGTGGTACAGTGAGTGGCACAAAGCAAATGAGACGTAAGGCTAGACTCTACGTGCAATTCTTTGTTATCTTCTTTAAAAAACACTCTCATAATATTAAGTAAATGTTAGCTTACTAGCTATGGAACCATGAATTGTTTCTCCTGTCCAATGTCATTTGAGAAGACATCATCCATCTCTCACCATTTCATTCTGGAGACATTGCTAAGATTGTACCCCCATGGGAATGACAAAACTATGACAACTGAGGAACATTCCAGGGGTTCAAACTGGACAAAAGAGAGGAGTGGATAGAAAGTGAAATAATAACATGGAATGGACTGAGTGTCTGTCAATTTTCCTTACTGAGTATGTAATCCTCAAAAAAGCTCATCAAACACAAAAGTAGGATTTAGCTGGTACAGCCCATTCCCTTGCACTGTGTGCTTTTGAAATGAGCTTTTCTTTTTGTTAGGCAAATAAACAATAAACTCTCTATCTGCCTGTCCTCAGAACCATAAGAAAGAAAGAGTGACATCGTCATTCAGGGCTGCCGACTTGAAGAAAAGATGGGGAACCAAAGCCAGCAAGCCAGTGGTTCTGTGGAGAAATGGTCCCGTTACAGAGACCACTAAGGGCTGCCACCACTGGCGGTTTAAAACCCTGGTGTGTCACCATGCTATGGAGAGATACGGTGAAAAACAACAGGCCTCTGCCTAATCGCATGAAAAGCCTTAAATTCAAGCACGTTGTGTGTGTGTGTGTATGTATGTTTAAGTTAAATAAATGAAACTCAGTGAAGAAAGAAAAATCGCATACCTTCCAGATTAAGTTCTGTTACTGCAAACCTCAGCTGAGAGCTCTCCAATTTTACTTCTATGAGCGTTGCTGAAAGGTCACGAGGCCAGGCCTGAGCACATGGGTTGGGGATATGTGGCACCTTTCCTCTTCCTTGCTGGGAATTAGCTCTTAACTAGACTTCACAGGCCCCAAGCTCGAATTACTTGTTAATCTAATAGAGTGCTTTCTTTCAGGGAATAAAAAAGTAAAAATAATTTACAGTGAAACCATTGACTTGATGCTTCCACCAAAGGGAGGAGGCAGAGTCGCTGGGAGCCTGCCAGAGGCTCGTGGGAACTTGCTCAGTTCAGGGTGTGACAGGGACAGTTCATCTCTGCTCTCTGCTCTTCTGCTTCTCTCACATCCATTTTTCTCCTTCCGAGCTTTCTTTACTTCACCTTCACCTTCTAGCGCTCTCTCTGTGTTCGTTTTCTCTTCTTTCTCCTTCCTCCCTTTTTTTAAAGATTTTATTTATTTATTTTTAGAGAGGGGAGGGAGGGAGGGGGGGAGAGAGAGAGAGAGAGAGAGAGAGAGAGAGAGAGAGAGAGAGACATCAATGTGCGGTTGCTGGGGGTCGTGGCCTGCAACCCAGGCATGTGCCCTGACTGGGAATCAAACCTGTGATGCTTTGGTTCGCAGCCTGCGCTCAATCCACTAAGCTATGCCAGCCAGGGCTCCTTCCTCCCTTTTTAAATTCCATTTTTAATCTCCTTCCCTTACTTTGGAGTTTTCTCCAGTTTGTACCGAGCATCTAGGGGAAGCAACTAGGAAGTTGGGGCAGCAACCCGGGTGTATGGGCTGAATCTCTCTGTCTCCCTAATCAAGATGCCTAAAGTGAGTGTATCAGAGGTGGGGCCTTTGGGAGATTACAAGAGTGGAACTCTCCTGAATGGGATTTGTGTTCTTATAGAAGGGGCTTCAGAGAGCCAGCTTGCCCCTCCTTCACCATGAGAGGATACAACGAATAAGAAGTCTGGACCCAGGAGAGGACCCTCACTCAACCATGCTGCACCCTGACCCAGGATGTCTGGCCTCCAGAACTGTGAGAACTGAACTGATGCTGTTCATCAGTGACCCAGGCTATCAAATAGATCCAAGACACCAGAAACCAACTTGGGATCCAGGTCATGCTAACCATTTACCAATTTTATATTAAATACAGCCCTTACTCAAGCTAATTCCATCAATAAGACATGCAACGCCGTGTCCCTCAAGGTCAGCATTCGTGATGAAAAAATAAAACACAATGAGGTATGATTTTATTGTGTCTGGTAACACACATGAATGACTAGGAAAAAAACCAGAAAGCTCTTTTCTCTTTGAAAACTTCCCAGTTCTTAGAATTAATACAAATTTATTACAGCCGATGGGTTGTACTCTAGGTTTTCCAGTGCCTCTAATTCAAAACATCTAAAGTAAAGCTTATTTGCTAGCAGAGCTAGATTTGACTCTGTACCAGAGTCAGACAAACCATGTCAAAACTCCATTTTAGTAAAAGGCCTAAATGCAACTTGTTCTATTGTCAAGTGGTCTGAATTCACAAGAAAAAAAGCTGTAGGAGGAACACAGTGACGTCACAAGCTGGACTCACTCTAAAAATCTACCCAGTTCTCCTGGACTTCACGGAACTCTGCTTCAGATCTGACAGGGTCCTGTTAGGAAGAGGTAGTCCTCAGGGCTGACTACAGCTGAGTGATGTGTTCTTACCTCCAGCACGGCAAGCTACTTCAAAAGCCTGCTTTAGCCGTTGCAAGCGTTTGGAGAGGTATCTTGGGAGAAAACAAAATTTAAAAAGGGTTGGGCAATCCTCCGAGGTTGCACTGGCTTGCCAGAATGCTACTCCATTTCATCTTCAAAATAATATTTTGATCCCAGACTATACCATGTTTCTGGCTAAATGTTGCATTTAACAAGCTTTATGCAAATTACCATACACAGTCACATACTGTTTGCAGCTGATTCCATTTTTAGCAATGCCAAAAGGAAGAAGGAATCTCAGAACGGTGAGTGTATTTGATATGCCTGATACTGCTCTCTGAAGACCAGCTCCACCCAAGCCTTCCCCACAGGCCAGCATTCCTGAGAGCTCTTCAAACAGCTCCCTCCGGCAGGAAAACCCTGGAGGCTCTGCCAAGTTTCCCCTCTGGGGGCCTGAGCCCCTCCTCCCGCGGGTCTAGGAGGAAGTCTGGGTGGCTCAGCATTTGGCCGGCGTCGTTGCCCACGGCACCCCTCAGCTGTGCTGGAGGCCTGCTAATCTGCTAGCCTCCACGGTGAAGCTAGAGAAGGGGAGACAAGGTGACAACTGTGGCTGCGCTGTGTGTGTGTGTGTGTGTGTGTGTGTGTGTGTGAACCTGCGCACGTGTGTGCATTCTGGCCGTAGGAGTTTTTGGAATTATTTTTGTATAAGGCCACAGGGTAAGATGAATTAGGGAACATTTCCAGACTTGGGAGAGGAATAGCACCCGACCATCAATTGTCCTAGCCAAGGCTGGAAACCTTTCGTATGCTAACTGGAAGCTTCGCTCTCTTATTTCTTCCTTTGCAGTTTTACTGTGAAATATTACATGTAGAAGAGTAAATTTGCATGTCAGCTGTAACTAATTAGCTTGAGTAAGGGCTGTGTTTAATATAAGATTGGTAAATTGGTAACTAAAATAAAAAATTTTAAAAGTAAAAAATGAATATAAGATAATGAGCATAAATATGTGAGTGAGCATATTTCCATATACATTTTTGTGTGTGTCTGTATATGTATGTGTAACTATATAGCAAACAGAAAAATAAGTGAGCACCTATGTATATAGCCTGTAGGTTAAGAAATAAAGATAGAAAAAAAAGGAAAGTTCTTCATACCTTTGACAAACTCCCAGTTCAATTCTTCTTTCTTCTTTTTAATGTTTGTAGCACATTTTGTTATACTCTGCTATATACGTAAGTATCCCTGAATAAGTATGGTTATATTTCTGTTTTTAGAAGTTACTTAAATAGAATACTTAGTGTCACTGTCTGTAAATTACTGTCTCCATTGCATATGATTTTGAGGTTCATCTGTGCTAATCTATGTTGTATATGTCACGAATGTAGCTGAGTGTAGTATGAATGAATGATTGTAGTTCATTTCCACCATGGTAGAGCACTTGATGCTATGACTGCACCCCAATTTATTACCCATCCTACTGTTCAATAGCCATTGAACTCTTTCTGACTGCTCTGGCTGATGTGAGCAGTGCTTCTGTGAACATTCTCCTATCTGCCTCCTTGTGTCCATATGCATAAGATCCTCTAGGTACAAAACACGTGTGAAAGAACAGGGTCGTGGCATAGGTCTACTTTCCAAATGTACATTCCTACCAGCAATCTGCAACAGATCAGGCTGTCCTACATCCTCGCCAACATTCTGTGTTGCCAGATTCGAATATTTGCCAATCTGATGGGTATGCAACATAGTCAGGATTTTAACTTGTGCTGCTCTGAATAGTAACAAGTCTAAACACCTTTTAATGTGTATTGGCCATTCATACTTCCTTTTTTCGAATTCCTATCTTTTGGCTGGTTTTCCTCTGTTCTTTTTTTTCCTTTTTTGAATTCCTATCTTTTGGCTGTTTTTCCTCTGTTCTTCTTTTTTTTTTTTTTTGGTCTTTTACTTGTTGGTGTATCAGTTCTTAAAAAATCTGTATTGCAATATGAACATTTCTTTTTGTTTTTACATATCATAAATGTCTTTTTTACCTTCTTTTTGAAGCCCTTTGATAACAGAAGTTTTAAATTTTGATGCAGTCAAAATTACCAATAATTTCTGGTAATAGTTATCTTTTTCATCTTGTTTAAGGAATTGTGCCTGACATCAAGATTATGAAGCTACTCTATTTTGTCACCTGAACTTTTAAAGTTTTGTTTCCACACGTAAGTCTTTAATACATCTGTAGCTGGGTTTTATGCATGACATGGAAGAATTTCTTTTTTCAAATGGATAATGAAGTGCCTCCTCACCTGACTATTCATTGCATAGTTTATGCTGCCCCTCCCCTTCTGTCATACACCGGGTTTCCACATGCACGGGGCCCTAGATTATATTCTGTTTGCTACATGTGCCAAAACCATGTTCTTGATTGTCAAAGCTGTGCAATGTCATCCTTTTTGTAGACTCCTTGCCTTGTTATTCCTCCCTCGGAGTGTAGTCACTATTCTTAACCTTTTGTGCTTCCTCATAAATTTTAGAATCAACATGTCAAGTTTCACTAAGAACTCTACAGGAATTTATGCTAGAATTTTATCAAATCTATAAATCAATTTGGAAAAAATGGATATATTTACAATGTAGAGTATCTGAATCTTCAAACATGCTTCCTTCATTCCTTTGTCCCTCCTTCCCCCTCTCCTTTTCTTCCCCCAGCCCCTCATAGGCTAGCATGCTAATTTGATGTGAATCTTTTCATTTGTATGTGTTTTTTCAATATGTAGCTAAATGCAATTTATTTTTATGAATTTCTAACACTTTTCATTTAATTTTTTATTGAATTTATTGGGGTGACATTGGTTTTTGTAACATATGCTTTTGCATGCATTTTAATTTCCATAAATGTTATCGAATAAAATAATTTCTTAGTTTTTTTTCTGAGTCTCAGTTCTCTTTTTCAGATACATTTAAAGTGCTTATATGCATATCTAGACAGTTCTTGCTACCTGCTGTGTAGAACTTTATCCTTTGAAGCTGCCTTGTTTTACCTATTTACTCCCCCAGTTACGGTTACCCAGGTTACCTTCGACTCACTGCATCCTTATACAAGCAATGGTCCCATGAACAGCCTCACACAGTGAGTATAGGTGAATTTTTGGGGGGAGAATACAGTCAGAGGCAGAAATGCTGTGTCACAGAGTGTGGCTATGACTGACAGGACCCTGTTCTGACTGACTTCTCCCCAGAATGGCTGCAGTACATCATTCCTCTTCTTTACCTTCCTATCACATTATCCAGCTTTCCAATCTTGCAGTTATAAAAGGTTGTCAGTTTATTTAATCTGCATTTTCCTTACACCTAATGACTTTGAGACTTGTGACAAGCTTATTTGCCTTTTGGGCTTCTTTTTCTGTCACTTAGTTGGTTATCTGGAATGATTTCATTGTTGATTTACGAGACATTGTTATATATGCTCAACATTAATCCCTCGTCTGTTTTAGTCATTGCAACTATCTTCTTTTATATCATATGTCATTAATTTGTTCACAGTACCCTTTGCTGAGCATAAGTTTTTTATTTTAAAATTGTATTTATTTATTTTCCAGTATTATTAAGATTGAGATATAATTGACAAATAAATTGAGTTAGTTTAAAGTGTACAACATAATGATTTGATATATGAATATATTGCAAGACAATCACAAGTTTAACACCCATCACTGCACATAATTACAATTGCTTTTCTTATGATGGGAAGTTTTTAAGAGCTACTCTCTTAGCAACTTTAAAATATACAACTAGTATTATTAGCCATAGTCACGATACTGTCCATTGCATCCCCAGGACTTACTCATCTTATAGCTAACTAGAAGTTTGCACCTTTTGACCCCCTTGGCCCATTTCCTCCACCCCTGCCACCTGCCTCAGACAGCCACTAATCTGTTCTCTGTTTCTGTGACTTCAGTTTTCTTAGATTTCACGTACAAGTAAGATCATACAATGCAGCTGACCCTTGAACAACACAGGTTTAAACTGTGCAGGTCCACTTACATGCAGATTTTTTTCAATAAATACAGTTGGCCCCCTGTATCCACAGGTTTCATGTCCGCAGATTTAACCGACTGCTGGCTGAAAACAATGTTTTCAGTTTGAGGTTTGGAGTCTGTGATGTGGCAGGCCAAGTGTATGCATTCCTCTGTGCCATTTTATATATCAGTCTTGAGCGTCCGCAGATTTTGTTACCTGCAGGGGGTCCTGAAACCACTCGGCCTCAAATACCAAGGGCCTACTGATGTTTTGGGGAAGTCAAATTTGTACATGCATTATCAACTATGGGGAAGGGAGGAGTTGGAGTCCCTAACTCCAGTGTTTTTCAAGGGTCAGCTGTATTTGTCTTTCTCTGTTGCACTTTACTTAACATAATGTCTTTTCTCTAGAATTTACTTAGATTTTCTTTAATGTTATATATTTAATAAAAATTTCTAATTTTCTCCATGAATTTTTACACATACTCTCTAAGATTATTCCTAGTGTTGTATGTTTTTAATGCTATTTTAAATTCTATATTTTAAAATATTTACTGTTGGTTTGTTTCTGGTGGAATAAAATGTGACTGATTTTTGCATGTTAATCCCATTCCAGTCATTTTGTTAATCACAATTATCAACAGTGTTTGCGGATCCACTTTGGTTTTCTGTGTTTTGACATCCTCTTGCAGTGGATTGAGTTGTGTTTTCCCACCCAATCCCAGGCCCCACCCTCAAATGCAGGTGTTGAAGCCCTAACTCTCAATGTGATGTACTTTGCAGATGGGGCCTTTGGAGGTGATTTGGTTTCGATGAGGTCAGGAGGGTGGGGGCCTCATGATGGGATTAGTGCTCTTATAAGAAGAAACAGGGAGGTTGTTCTGTCTCTCTTGCCATGTGAGCACACAGCAAGAGAAGATGGCTGTTTGCAAGCCAGGACGTGAACCCTCAGCAGGAACCAAATTAGCCAGTGCCTTGATCTTGGACTCCTAGCCTCCAGCACTGTGGGAAATAAATTTCTGTTGTTCGAGCCACCCAGTGTATGATATTTTGTTATAACAGCTCAAGCAGACTACTGCACTTCCTTTCATATCTTTACATTTTTATATTGCCCCACTCTTCTAGCTAAGATCTTTAGGAATATATATTATTACTATTACTGTTGAATAAAAGTAGTAATAGGAGGTATCCTCACCTTTCTGAATTTAAATAGAATACTTCTTATTTTTTCCCAATACCGTGATTTTAAGTAGACACACTTTATCAAGTTAAGGATGAATCCTTCAATTACTACTTGGCTAAGACTATTGAATTGCCTTATCAATTGCCTTATCTGCATCTATTAAGATGACCATATGATTTTTCTTAAGTATACTAATCTGTTAAATCATACCAATAGATTTATAATGTTCCATCCTTTTATTTCTTCAATAAACATTTTATACATATTGTTATATATTGTATTCTTTTGTTTTAATGGACTTTGTTTTTTGGCTTTGGTAAGATTTATTGAGTTCATGTTTATTAGTAGGATTAACCTGCAATTTTATTTTCTCATATTCTCATTGTTGATTCTGATATCAAAGTTATACCCATCTTGCAAAATGCACTGGAGAGTATTAGCTCTTTTGCTCTTCTGTAGATTGAATACGGATATCATCTCTTTCCTGAAACTTTGTTGTAACTCATTTATAAAATTATCTAAACCTGTTGTGAGAAGAAACTACTGTTTCAATTTCTTTAATGGTTATAGAAATATTCTAAGTTTCTGTTTTTCCTAAGGTCAGTAACTTATAATATTTTCCTAGAAATGTATCTATTTTGTCTAAATTTTAAAATTTATTGGCACTAATATTAACAATATTCTCTCATTAAATTTTAATTTGTGCTATACTTGCAGTTATATCCCTGTTTTATTTCTGGCATTGTGTGTTCTTTCTGTCTTGTCCTTGGTTGATTTCCCCCATAGGTTTGGTCATACTATTAATCTTTTTCCAAGAACAGTCTTTTGGATTTGTTGATTCTCTGTATTATATCTTTGTTTTCTACTTCATCTATCATTCTCACTATATTATTAGAGATTTTATGGTGACTTAAAAAAATACCTCACATTTATTGGAATATTGGCATTCGTCGGGTACCATACCAAAATGCTACATGGATATCTGATACATTATCTATTTTGTCTTCGTGATATAGGAGGATGATACTGTCACTAATCTAATTTACAAATTGGGAAACTGTGAAAGTTATAGAGCCACTAAATCGCAAAATTGGAATTCAAATCCAAGTTACGTGGATGGTTCTATTCCTCCATTTTCTTTGAAATATAATATGGAAAATAAGGACTTTGTTTAACTCCAGTGAATAACAGTAGTGCTGGGATTTCAGGTATGGTGAGGAGCCATGGGAAAGGTTTGTTGAATTTGGAGTTGAAAGCTACAGTCAGTCATGGCTGCTGTCTCCTGAGGGATGCTAAGGATGACAGAATGAGAGATCCTAAGCATTATTTCAGTCCTATCCAGGCCTTTTATTTCCAGATAAGTCTGAGCCAAAAAATAGTTGTCGAATGTATAATAAAGTGCTTTCTTCAAATGATCAAATTGTCTTGTAATGAATGATAATATATTTTTGAGTGTCAGTTTTGAAATAGCTTGTTTAGAATTACTTTTTAAAGCATTTTCCAATGCTACATCTAATTCTCACACTTCTTACAACTTCAGAGGCCTGTAGGTAGACAGGAGAGTTATTACCACCCTTCAGATGCAAATGTGAGAAGTTGTGTAGCTTGCTCAACGTTATGGGCATAGTGAGAGGCAGAATGATTCTCTAATGCAGACTTCCTGATTCCTAGTTTGTTCATTGCTTTTTAAATGTATACATTTACATATATTTAAGGTCCTCTATATGTAAGATACAGTGTTGAACACTGCACTGTAATAGCAAATTGTTTAAGTTACAGATATAAGGCATTCACAAAAATAATTACGATAAGATGTTACAAGAGAGAGATTCAAGTAAGGGGTTATGGAAAATTCAGAAGGGGGACAGAATTTATTTTTGAGTGGAAAGAAGAGAAAAATTCTGTCATTTTTCTACTAAGGTCCAGATCAATTTTTAGAATAGTTAAGTCCTGGCCAGTGGCACAATTGGTTGGAGTGTCATCCCAAAAGTCTGCGGATTTGATTCCTGGTCAGGGCACATACGTAGGTTGCAGGTTCCATCCCTGGTCAGGGTGTGTATGGCAGGCAACGGATCAATGTTTTCTCTCTTGCTTCCCTTCTCTGTAATCAATAAACATATCCTCCAGTGAGGATTTAAAAAAGAATTAATTAACATCAAATATTATATTTTGCAACATAATATTGCATTATATACAATAGAATAAACAAACCAGAATATCAAAGAAAATTCTGGAAAAAGTTAACTAAGTGTGTATGTAGCTCAGTACACTGTAACACTATTCTCCACTGGGTTTTAGGAACTTTTCCATATTTCTATAGGATGACGGTAAAACCACCATTCTCACCATCAGACATTTCCTATTATAACCAAGAAAAAAACTGTAAATGGAATTGAAGACCTACCTTCCCCTAAGAAAACAATGGGACTAATGCTATTGTGTCTCATATACCTCAGTCTCTTCCAGGAGTTCAAAAGGCCAGGCCATCAAAGAACACAAAAATATCTCCACATATAAGGGCCTGCATCCCACATCATCTAAATCCTTGTACACTGGTCTCTGTCGCTTATGTTCTTAGGCACAATCTTCTGCCCCCCTAGTCTTCCCTCTGAACATTCACCCCTCTCTCTTCTGATCTGCCTAAAACTTGATTCTCCCCTTTATCTTATCATCTGTCTAAACAGGTCAAGAAAAGTGGACTCCAGTTCCTTTCCTTGAATCCCTCTTAAGTGGTACCAGCTTTTTCTCGCACAATTTTCATGCTATGGACCCAAGAGGCAGTTGTTGGTGCCCTCTTAATTTGCCATTGTTTTTCCAGCTCTTTTCAGTCTTCTTTAACGACCCCCCCAAATATTTCAAAGCATATACCATTAGACAATACTACCTTATACTGGTTCTTGCGATCATTCCCTGATCTTTCAGTCACACAGCTCATTAAAACTCTTAGCACTTGGCTCATGGTCTTTTTCTGTAACTATTCCTGTCATCATTTTTGGTGACTTTCAGTAATATAGATGGTCCATGAAACAACCAGCCTCCCAGAACCTTGACCTCTTTACTTGAAATGATGGCTTCAACCAACCCACCTCAGCCACTTACTTTCATGGTTAAACTGCAGGCCTCATCACTGCCCTTAACATCTCCAAATCCTTATTTCAAGAGTTCTGTTCTTTGACAATCACTCCTAGCTTTCCTCCGCATTTACTCCAGTATTCTAATCACATTTCTTTGGCCCATTGGCAACTTCAGTTCATTGCCCATACCTTTTTATTCCCTTTAACATAAAGGGAACGTACCTCTCCTCCCATTTCTGTCTTTTTAAACTACACTAAGTTCCAAGCTCCATCCCTACCTTGCATACAGCCTAAATACCCTTTTCCTGCTTTCTCTCTGTAAGAGTCACCTGGAAAAATCACAACCCTGGTTAAATGAAACTCTCCACTTCTTCTTTTCCTGCATCTGAGCAGAGTATGGCCACAGGAAAAAAATCTGTTACCATCCCGCATTGACTTGTTCTAAACCTACAGCCACGAAACTCAAGTGGATCCTCAGCACTGCTCAGCAGATTTTCTTCATCTCTCTAGTTGATTTCCTTTCCTACTCTGAGAAGATTATTTCACACTTTCTGTCTCTTAAAACTTATTCTCCCTTCCTCACTCATAACTGATGATCTCACTTGCTATTTCATTCACTGAGAAATAAGAACAATCAGAAGAGAAAAATATATCTTCCAACCCCAAATTTGTCAATTTAATTGTATCTGTCCTTCTGTCTTCTGTCATCTCTCCTGGTAAATGAAATAAAGTTTCCTAGTTCCTGTCAAATGCTTGTGTACTGGCTCTCACCTCCTGTAATCTGGTCAAGGACTCTGGTTTTCCCCTCTCTCCTGAATCATCAGTTTCCCCCTTTCTGTGGGGTCAGTTCTACCAACAAGCAGACATAGTAGGTCATCTCTTGATAGAGAAGAACTACTCACTCATCCTTCAGGATGGAGGAGTAAGTTATCTGATTGGTGAATAAAAAAGCTCAGTTCAGTTATTTCTTCCTCTTTCCTCTTTGGAATCCATTTCCCTAAAGAAAGCTCCCATTTTGTTCCTTTTCTTCACATTGTAAGTTTTATAAGGGCAGATTCTAATGGGGAAGGTTTACAATTGTTCAGCACTGCCAGAAACTGGGCAGGTAAGTCTGCCCTCTTCTCTGTAAAATACTGACAATCACAACTGACTAATTGACTTAAATATACCTGCCCCCAAAAGTAATGAAAGTAACATTTTGACCATGAACTGCCTGTTTCCTACCTTTCAGTAGATTCAGAATGTGTGCAGATGAAGGGGATGTTTTTTATTGGGTTCTCTCAAACCCCAAAATCTTCCATACTAAAAATATTCCCTAGAACTTGTCTTTCTCCATCTCTCACTGTATATTAGAAATGTCCTCTGTTAAAGCCAAATGCCCCAAGTGATTTGGTCTGACTCACTGCTAATTTGTCCTTACCTCCTCTTTCCTCTTGAGACTTTCAGGCCCAACATACCACTAAAACTATTCTGTCAAGAGCACTAAATGACTTACATCTTACCAAATCCAAAGGTCAATTCTCAGTACTTGAATTACTCAACCTCTCAACATTATTTGCCACTGTTGATTACTCCATCTTTCCTAAAATTCTCTCTCATTCTCTCTCTGTCTCTCTGTCTCCCTCTCCTGCCTGAATATCAAACTTGGCTTTCTGGAAACCACTTAGGTAGGTATTCATCCCACTTAACTGGCTAGCTCACTGGCCAGTTCCTTTTTATTCTACTTCATTTTCCGTTTCCAATCATCACATAATTTTGACACTATTCTTCTGTTATTGTTCTTAACCCTCCTCCACCCCGTTTTCCCCACCATCATGAAACAAGCTAGCATCAGCACTCTGTGACTTCGGTAATGACATTTATTTTTTAATCAACTGCCTTTCACTCTCAGTGTTGTCACAGAAGCCTTCTTTCTCTTTTAGCCCCACCTGAGTTCACTTTGCCAATGCTACTTTCAAACTACCACTTGTTCATTTGTTTGTAAAATAACCTCCTCTTTTGAAGCTCATTCCTTTCTTCTGGCCTCACCACTCATCATTCTCTATCAACCTGCACGTCTCTCACCCTCCTTCATTGGTACCAGACACTCTTTGGTCTTCTTGCTTCTTTTCCAACACACTGGGCAGACTGCCTCAGGGCCTTTGCTTATGCTGTTCCTTTTTCCTGAATTACTGAAATCTTCCCCCAGATTTCCACATGGCTCTCTCACTTAATGTCCATTTCAGTGAGGCTTTCCCTGACATCTTTTATAAAATTATAAGACTCCCAATTTAGCAGTCTCTGTTGCTTTTTACCATGATTTACCTTTTTAAAACTCTTCTTCTACCTGACATACTACATACTTTATCTTGTTTGTTTGCTCATTATCTAGTTCCTCCATTGTAATATGAATAGATTCCATGAAAACAGTACTTTTTATCTGTTTCGTTTTTTTTAAACAGTTGTCTACCTCATGGGAAGCCCTCCTGAAACTGTTTAGCAAACAAAAAATGACTGAATGATCGAATCCTCCTGTGTGAATTCAACATGCATCTACCTGGCCCATTCCTGCTTTGCCTGGGTCTCTTGAACTCCATGGTTGTCACGTGACTCAGCTTCAGCCACCACCTGCTAACTTGTTCTATCTTAGTGTCTATGACCTTATATTTTCCCAGTTCTCTCTGTCTTTAGACTGTCATCTTTTACCAGATAAATAATTCCTTGGGAGAGCATTTGGGAAACACATATAGAGAAATCTAAAAAGATATATTTAATTATTTGACCCCCAAATTTTTGACCCTAAAATTATATTTATAAAAATATATTTTAAAGGACAAACCTGAGGAAAAATAATATGCAAAGATGCATCTCAACCTTAATTTTAATTTGAAACAAATCTAAGCATTTATTAATTGAAAGGTAAATAAATTATATACATATAGCTAATAAACATGACTACATTTGTAGTTATTGACATAGGAAATGTTTATTATTTAAAAAAAGGCAAAAATCTCAGGTTACAAGACAGTAGATATATTATGATTCTATTCTTATTGTCTATGAAAAAATACATGGTAAGAACCACACACATATCAATCAGTCTCCATAGAGATAGGGTCTCAGAACATGCTATCTTTCCCTTCTTTCTTCCCTGTTATACTCAAGTTAGTGGAAGAAGGGGGAGTAGGGTGCTGGGTAAGACTTTCTAAGCTTGGAAAGAAGAACATAGTTTAGGAAGGAAAAGGTTGACAGGATTGATTATATAGTAACTTATCAATGCTCACAGAGATAGATGTTTCTCATATATGTATATAAATATGAGGGACATTTTAGTAAATAGGCCATAATTATATAAATATATCATTGAAATTGATTTAAAAATCATTAAGCCAAAACTAAAGATATGAATAGCCAATTTTTAAGAAGAAATATAACTGGCAATATAATAGAATATTTAAACTCACAAGAAATCAAGTGTCAGCTAAAACTGACGTGATGTAATCCCATTTATTTTGTAGATTATTAGAATGCATGTGTAAGTATGTATATAATGTATATACATATGTGTGTATGCAAATATAAATGCGGATACACAATGGTATGTGTAGGGACACACACACAGTCTCTACACTCCGAGGTTATAGAAGTTGCATGAGGAATAAAACTATTTCTGTGTGATTGACCACTTTTTCCTGAGCACCCAGCGCCGTGATTGTAACTTAGCATTGAATATATACCTGTTGAATGCACGAATGCCAATGAAGTTATGGTGAAACTGATGTTCATTTGCAAAGTACATTTTTTACTATTATGTTTTGCCAGTTTATAAAGTCATTTCAAAATTATTAGTGTTTTCTATCTTTTAAAATTTTTAGTTTCTAATCAAATGTGTATATTGACCTAGTCTTTAAAAAAAATTAATCATTTGATTCTAGTTTAATTTATTGTATTTTTGTTTTATATTTAGCAATATAATTTACTACTACATCATGTTTTAGTGAAACTTACAAGAAAAATAACATGCCAGGGAAAATTGCATTTAAATGTAAAAAATGTAAATCGAATAAAAATCTCATTGCTAGTCTGTGGTGAAGCCATCTATAACATCGATTACAGGACAAAATAAAGCTGAAACAACTACCACCTCATTATGCAGACTACAAAATACACTTTACAAAAAAATCACAAAAGGTCAAGGTTTTTCTTTTTCTCTTTCTGTAGACAGGTTGGGTGAATAAAAGCACATTACAATGAATAACTATTAAGATTTTGCTCCTTACTCTGAGATTGAAAACTATAAAATATTTACAATACACATAACTCTAAAGGTGATAGTCTTTTTTTCTAAGATTGATATTCCAATGATTTTGCCCCAAAATATGCATAGATTTATTGCAGATCAGTTGAGAATTGAAAGGTAGATAAGAATATACAAAGTTCTGGCCAAGATGGAGGCATAGGTAGAAATGCTTTGTTTCCTTGCACAACCCAAAGAACGATAATAACCAATTTAAAAACAACAACAAAAAACCCAACCAGAACTGCCAGAAAAATCAAACTGCATGGAAGTCTGACAACCAAGGAGTTAAAGAAACATTCATCCAAACTGGTAGGAGGGGTAGAGATGGCAGCCAGGGCAGATAGGATGCACAGCAAGGTAGCGGACTATACAGGTGAGGCAGGGGCTGGCAGACTGGGCAGCCCCACTTCCATGTGCAGATAAGGCAGGGGGAAGAACTGGGGAGGGAGATTGACTGCAAAACCCAAGGTTTCAGCATGGGAAACTAAAGGCTAAAAACCTCTGGCTATAAAAACCAAAGGACGATACAATGGCAGGAGAAACTCCCAGTCTCATAGGAGAGTCTGTTGTAGAGTCCACAGGGTCCTAGAACATCTACAAACCCACCCTGGAATCAGCACCTGAAAGGACACAATCCACTTGTGGGTAGTCAGGGAAGTGACGGAGGGTGGGGTGAGTGCATGCAAGTGAGCAAGTGGCATTATTCCCTTTCTGACCTTTCCTCCACAGACAGTGCCACAATGCAGCAATGAGGGTTGCTCCACCCTGGTGAATACCTAAGGCTCCACTCCTTAAACGTAACAGGTGTGCTGACACAAAGAAATATGGACCAAATGAAAGAAGAGATCAAAACTCCAGGAAAAGAACTAAGCAATGAGGAGATAGGCAACCAGTCAGATGAAGAGTTCAAGACACTGGTAATCAGGATGCTCACAGAAATGACTGAGTTCAGTTGCAAAATGAAAGAAGAAATGAAGGCCAAACAAAGTGAAATAAAGAAAAATATACATGGAACCAATAGTGAGGGAAGGAAACCAGGATTCAAATTAATGATTCAAAATAAAAGGGAGAAATAAACATCCAATTGGAACAGAATGAAGAAACAAGAATTCAAAAAAATGAGGAGAGGCTGAAGAAACTCTGGGACAACTTGAAACATTCCAACATCCAAATCATAGGGGTGCCAGAAGGAGAAGAACAACAGCAAGAAATTGAAAACTTATTTGAACAAACAATGAAGGAAAACTTTCCCAATCTGGCAAAGGAAACAGACTTCCAGGAAGTCCAGGAAGCTCAGAGAGTCCCAAAGAAGTTGAATCCAAGAAGAAGCACACAAAGGCACATCAGAATTACAGTACCCAAGATTAAAGATAAGGAGAGAATCTTAAAAGTGACAAGAGGAAAGGAGAGAGTTATAAACAAAGGAGTTCCCATGAGACTATCAGCTGATTTCTCAAAAGAAATCTTGTAGGCAGTAAGGGGATGGAAAGAAGTATTCAAAGTCATGAAAGGCAAAAACTATCCAGCAAAACTATCATTTAGCATGAAAGGACAGATAAAGTGCTTCTCAGAGAAGGTCAAGTTAAAGGGGCTCATCATTACCAAGCCCTTATTACATGAAATGTTAAAGGGACTTAACTAAGATAAAAAAAAATATGAACAGTAAAATGACAACAAATTCACAACTATCAACAACTGAACCTAAAAAGTCACATCAAAAACTAAGCAACAACTAGAAGAGGAACAGAATCACAGAAATGGAGATCACATGGAGGGTTATCAGCAGGGAGGGGAGAGGGAGAATGGGGAAAAGGTACAGGGAATAAGAAGCATAAATGGAAGGCATAAAATAGACAGGAGGAGGTTAAGAATAGTGTAGGAAATGGAGAAGCTTATATGTATGACCCATGGACATGAGCGAAGGGGGTGGAATGCGGGAGGGAAGAGGATACAGGACAGAGTGAGGAAAAGGGGAGAAAAAATGGGGACAACTGTAGTAGCATAATCAATAAAATATACTGTAAAAAAAGAATGAAAAGGTAGGGCAGATCTTCAAGGGATAGCTACAGAGTGGCCACCTGGGCGTTGTGACCTGAAAAACCCCACTGTTGTCACAACCCAACAGTAGAAACTCATGCCTGTGGGCAAAGAAGCATCCACCTTTGACCTCTTGTGAGAAAGTAAAAAATACTCTCAAAACGTGGCTTCCTGGACATTGTTGCCATCATAAACTTTCCACTGACTTTTGTTTCCCCCTTCACAATAAGGAAGAAAGGTGCTTCTTAATTCCCAGCAGCATTCAAGAATACTGGCCTTTCTACCTATTGTTTTTGAAAGGCAGATGAGTATAAGGAGAAAAAACCCATTAAACTAGTATTTAGGAAAACCGAGTTCAAATCCCAACTCTGTCATATGTAAACTCAGACAAGTCATTAAATTATTCTAAATCTTAAGTTAATTTATTAAATTATTAAAACTGAGGTTACTCATGTGGGTTACTCATTAGTATAAAACCAATAATGTTAGTTCTAGATGCCTCCAAAGGTTATTATAAAATGATATGGTGGCGATGTAAGTTCAACTGGTATAATATATATTTTTTTCTGTACTTTCCTTCACCTGTATCTATGGGATTTTAGATTTGACCTCAAATGACAAGTTCTCTTCAACAAGCTAGCAATCAGTCATTTACACTCTAGTTAGAAGTAACATAGATATCTGCTTTCTTTTTAAGTGTGTATTGAGATCATGACATGGAAGGATTGAACGTTTTAATTCACAGGCAAGAAGGAGAGAAGTAATTTTGAAATATAAAGCATTACCTAAAGTGAGATTTAAAGGCCCTCTCTGGCTGATTTTATCTATTCCCTTCAGACATCTCAACAATATATTCATGGTTCTCTAATTGATGTCCACAGCCCTGGGTTTTCCCTGAGATTTGGACCTCAACTCACCAAGTCATCTTGTAGGCACCTGCAGCTCACCGGGTCCCTGTCTGAGCTCATCAGTTCCTCTGTGAATTTCCACCAAACTCCAGTCTCAGTCCATGGACATGCCGCTCTAGCCACTGCCCTGGCAGAAACCTGAGTTCTTTCACGTTTCAATCTCTCCCAACACTTATATTTCATGATCAAGCAGTCCAGTTGATTCTTTCTGGACTGTTTCTCCAAATCTCCCCTCTTTTTACTTCGTTATCACTCCCTTACTTCAAATTCTCATCATCCCATGTTCAGTCTCTTGCACCAAACACCTAACCACATACCTCATTTCTCCTCCTGTTATCCTGCTATCACAATGCTCTTTCTAAACAATACCATTCTCCTGCTTTAAATCACTCAGAAACCCCTCACTGAAAGGCCAAACTTCTTCAAAACATTCAAACCTGTCAACTAGGCTTCCTCCTGACCACTCTCTGCCCCTCCTCCCCGTGCCACTGAAACCATACCTTATCCTCCTGGCTGTCTTCTGGCTTCCTACAGTGCCTTGCACACTGTCCTAACCTTAGGCTGTTCTCGGGGCCACTGCTTCTCTGACTGAAATGCCATCTCTTTTGAAAAGATCTACCTGGTCTCTTCACTCCCTAATCCGAGGCTCTCGCTCTCAGTCATGGAGACTTCGGTTTCCCATCCTTGTGGTCCCATAGCATAGTCACACATTTATTTTTGGACCTACAAACCAGCACACTTGTTTATCTCTGTATAAGGCTGTGAGTTCCCAGACTTATTCCGTTCCATATCTCTAGCTCTTGGCCAAAACGCATAGCTTATATTAGATGCTCCATTCGTGTTTGAATGACAAATGCAGGGAAAATGCAGAAAGAGTTCCTGGGCATTCCAGCCAGTATGGGGAGTCTTGGGTGATGTGGATAGTGTGGGATAGGGAGACAGGAAAGTAACCATGGCAAACTTGGTTTACTTTATAATTTTGCCTTGAAATTCATAGGAGAGGCCAAGCCTGGATTCAGAGAGTTGTCCATACAGTCCTCTCCTTTTCATTTTCTTTTTTTAAATCCTCACTTGACCAAGAGAGGAAGCCAGGGAGAGGGGCAGAGAGAGAGAGAAAGAGAAACATTGATTGGCCTCCCACATGTGCCCGGACTGGGGATCAAACCTGCTACATTTTGGTGTGTGAGACGATGTTCCAACGAACCAGCCACCCAGCCAGCGCCAACCCTCTCCTTCTCCTGATTCCCCACACAACATTAACCTCACAGACAGTCTTCTCTGCAAGGCACCCTCTACCCTTTTGCCTTGCTGATAGATAATGATAACAGGAAGCTACAAACCAGATTTCTGGGGAGACTCCTGGGCCTCTTCCAGCCTGGGAGCTTATCCCAGAATGAACCACCTGACTGCCAGGTAAACATAGAAGAATCTCAACTTCTGTGTTTTCTCACTCTATTCACAGATCTCCTAGGGCCTATATCTTTTTATCTCTGCATAGCTTGACACCCTCGCCATTTGGCGCACTGAACAATGCTTTGAGCTCCAAGGAGTTACGCCTTAGTTGTGAAGACTTGAATGAATTTCTGTCTGCTCCCTGTCCCTGGGGCAAACGTTCTTAGTTCTCTTTGATTGATGAAGAAGGCAAGGAGATTATTGAATGAATCAAATACAGGATATGGAGGACCAGCTGCAAATTCTCATCTAAATTTACTGACAAGAAAGCCAGGCTCCAGCTGAAGGTGGGTACATTTCTGCTCATACCTCTCAGCTCTGCTTCCATCTTTCTGGGTATAAGTCTCTGTGAAAAGAAAGTTAAGTCCTCTTAAACTGGAAGCACTCAAGGACACAGAGAGTTTTCTTCTTTTTTTACTGTAACCAAAAGAAGAAAGTCTTGGTATCATGTTGCCATTAAGAAAACATTTTTCCGGCTTATAGACAAGACTGCCTTAGTGGCCTGGGAAAGGCAGTCAATGCTGCACCAAGCCTCACACCCCCAGATTAACGAGAGGCCCCCTCCTGCCTGCTCATACACCTCCCAGCAGCGGAAAGCAATAATTTATGCGACTTCTGGGCACCTTCCCAGGGTGCCTGAGAAAGCTCATCACTCTGTCTGTGACATTGAGCTTCAGAGTTCCAGGAAACTTCACTATCACTTCTCCTTTTTATCATGCATCACCTGTTGTTCAGAGATGCCACCTATCCAAAGGAGACCACAGCAATGTTGGCCACTAAAGGCTCCTAGAGAAAGGCAAACCACATGGACCCAGCCTGCTCACTTAGACCAATTCAAATTAGATTCATTTTACAAAGAACTGAGCACATGAGGAATCTCTCTCTCTCTCCTCCCTCTGTCCTCTCCTCTGGGTCATACAATTGATTCTTAGCACTGGCCTTCACTGGAATGACTTGTTCTTTTCTATAGGGTTCCAAGCCCAGCCCTGGACTCTATGCCAAATCCGCGCTCTTAGCAACCACTGGAGCCTTGTTAAACCAGTGTACGCTTCCTTGGATTACTTCCCAGGACCTTTTGAACACACTTCTCTCCCTAGGCCCCCTCCATCGCTCAAGTCCCTCTTCAGTACTTTCTCTCCTCTTCTCTCTCTTGGCCACTCTTCAACGCCAGCTGCAGACTTCCTGGCCACCCACCACAGCTCATTTTCCTAGGTTTATCTCATCTTTTTCCCTAATCCTCCCTCTTTGAGGCATCTGTCCCCCTTGAGGCACTCTTACCCAAGTGTCTCCGATTGCTATTTCCTTGCTTATTGTCCTCTTGCCTCTCAATCATTGAGGACACATTGCATCTATTATCATGTCTAAAGCCTTTAAAGTCAATCATTTTTATCTACCAAGAGAATCAGAGTATATTTCCAACAAATGTAAAATTGAAAAAGATAGCAATTTTCATTATACATTTTAAGGTCTGTATTAATCCTTTTTAAGTTCTAATTAAGTTCTATTTAATCCTTTTCTAAGGTGGCTTAGGAGGGTTTGGGATCAGGGGCCTTATTTTGATTAGAAGCCTGGCAATTATAGTACAGAATAGTCTGTTTTCATTATATACAGACAATTTAATTGATGAATAGTAAGTATTAAATAGGAACAAATTATAAATGTTCTTGCATTGTTCATTTGCCATAAGAAAATTTGATAAACTACATAATGGAAAATACATACATGTATGTTTTCCATATGTATTGGTTTTTGTTGCTTTTTAACTGAAGCTTTCTGTTTCCTGCTTTCTGGCTGGCCTCTCTCATTTCTTTCTTGGCAGATATAAAGGTTGACAGGCCATTATCAGCTATTGCATTACTTCCATAATATTGCCTATGGTTTTTGTGACAGGATAGGAACTAAGAATGGAGGAATACTTTTAAAATTCCCAACTTTCTTTCCGGATTAATGTGTAATGAAGGAAGAGCAAAAGAGAGGCTCATATACAAAGAAAGCTGTGTGTTCAGGGTGGCATCTAGGAGATTACTTTAGAGCTTAATATAGAATAGCACCTGCCTTCCAATTAACTGTTTACAAGAAAGATTCCTCTTAAAGTAGACCTTAAAACTGATATTATGAGAATTAAATATATATGAAATCGAGCATGGTTCAAGGGTGTGTGCCCTGAAGACACTCAGAGGGTAAAAACTGTGATGACTTAAAGAATATGTTTTTTATTTAGCAAACTAATACATGCCTATAGCAGAAAATGTTGAGACTACAAGAAGGAAGGAAGGAAGGAAGGAAGGAAGAAAGTTATCTAGAATCTGCACTTCCTCCAAAACAAAGGGAAATAATGTACTATTTTCATTTTGGATTTTGCTATAATTCCTTCCTATCTTTTTCCTTAGGATAAAGCTTTGCAGAGTTGAAATGCTCTTTCTAGATGGTATACTACATACAACTTATTAACCTATTTTTAAAAAACATAATCGCTAAAGTTTCTTTTTATCTTTTAACAGCTGTATAAAATTCTTCCATCAAATAACTATTCCTTTACTCTTTTAATCACTACACTCTCTTGAACTTTAACTTATTTCCAGTGTTATGATAACACCTTTCTGCACAAATCTTGATCCAAAATTTTAAGTTTTTTTTGTTAGATTCCTGAAGGTATATAAACTGTGCCAAATGGCTAGAACATTTCTAAGACTCTTGACATATTGACAAATTGCTTTTCTGGAGGGTTGTATCAATTTGTACTCCCATAAGCGGTGCATGAATATATCTCACCTCATCTTTGTCAGGACTGAATAAGATAATTCTCAAAATCTTTGCTAATTGCATAATTAAGAAATTCCTTTTTGGTTTCATTTTGAATTACTATTTTTTTCTAGAGAAGCTAAAAGTTTTTTCATTTTTCTTTTTTATTATATTTTATTGATTATACCATTATAGTTGTCCTGATTTTTCCTCCTTTGCCCCACCTCCACCAGGCACCCCCACTCCCTCAGGTAATCCCCCCATCATTGTTCATATCCATGGATCATACATATATGTTCTTTGGCTACTCTATTTCCTATACTGTATTTTACATCCCCATGGATTTTCTGTAACTCCCTATTTGTACTTAAATCCCCTCACCTCCTCACCCATTTCCCCACACCCTCCTATCTAGAAACCAAGAAGGTATTCTCCATATTCATGATTCTGTCACTGTTCTTCTTGTTTGCTTAGTTTGTTTTTTAGATTTAATTGTTGATAGATTTGTATTTTTTGCCATTTTATTGTTCATAGTTTTTATCTTTTTCTTTTACTTCTAATATTTTATATAATAGTGGTTTAGTAATGATGAACTCCTTCAGTTTTTTCTTGTCTGGAAAGCTCTTTATCTGCCCTTTGATTCTAAATGATGATACCTTTGCTGGGTAGAGCAATCTCAGCTGTAGGTCTCTGCTTTACATGATTTTGAATATTTCTTCCTAATCTTTCGAGGCCTACGAAGTTTCTTTTGAGAAATTCGCTGACAGTCTTATGGGAGCTCTCCTATAGGAAACTAACTTCTTTTCTCTTGCTGCTTTTAAGATTCCCTCTTCATCTTTAACCTTTGCCATTTTAATTATGATGTGTCCTCTTTGCATTCATCTAGTTTGAGACTCCCTGTGCTTCCTGGACTTGCATGCCTATTTCATTCAGCAAATTAGGGAAGTTTTCTTTCATTATTTTTTTCAAATAGATTTCCAATTTCTTGCTCTTTCCCTCCTTCTGGCACCCCTATGATGTGAATATTGGACCTCTTCAAGTTGTTCCAGAAGCTGCTTATACTATTATCATTTTTTGGATTCTTTTTTCTTTTTCTTTTTCTGATTGTTTTTTGCTTCCTTATGTTCTAGATCATTGATTTGATTCTCAGCTTCATCCATTCTACTGTTGTTGTTTTTTTTCCTGTAAATTGTTCTTTATTTCAACTAGTGTATCCTTTGTTTCTGACTGGATCTTTTTTATGCTGTTGAGGTCCTTGCTAAATTCCTTGAGCATCCTTATAACCAGTGTTTTGAACTCTGCACCTGATAGATTGCCTCCATTTTGTTTAGCTGTTTTTTTTTTTGAGTTTTGATCTTTTCTTTCACTTGGGTCATGTTTCTTTGTCTTCTTGTTTTGGCAGCCTCCCTGTGTTTGTTTCTATGTATTAGGTAGAGTTGCTTTGACTCCGTGTCTTGGTAGTGTGGCCTAATGGAGTAGGTGTCCTCCAGGGTCCAATGGCACAGCCTCCCCTATCACCCAAGCTGCGTACTCTGGGTCCACCCTTTGTGTGGGCTAAGTACACTCTCCTCTTGTAGTTGAGCCTTGGTTGCTGTTGGCAGATCAAATTATCTATGCCAGTCAGCTACAAGGATTCACTGTGACCATTGACCATCAACCTCCACCCTCCATGGAAGATCAGTTGTGAAGGGGCAGGGTGGTGGTGCTCCAACATGATCTGTACCTGTGTACTGGGTGTACTGACCCTGGGGTTTTCCAGGTGGTGCAGGCCATAGTCAGTCCCACCTATCTTTTGCCCAGGGCCACCCTGCCTCAGATTGGCCAGATTGAGCCAATCTGAGATGGCTGCTACTGTATTTTGTCATGTATAATGTGCATCCATGTTTTGGGCCCAAACTCTGAAGCAAAAAATATTTCATTTTAGTTTTTTTAAAAGATTTTATTTATTTCTAGAGAGGGGGAGGTAGGGAGAAATAAAGAGAGAGAAGTATGATATGTGAGAGAAACATTGACCAGCTGCCTCTCACATGTCCCCAACTGGGGACCTGGCCTGTGATGCAGGAACATGCCCTGACAGGGAATCAAACTGGCAACCCCTCAGTTCACAGGCTGGAGCTCAACCCATTGAACCACATCAGCCAGGCTCATTTTAATTCAATTATTTATTTATTTATATTTAGAAACAAAAACGATTATCATATTCCAGGGTCTTATTTTACATACAGATATCATTATTGCATTCTAGATTTACACTCTTTCTTTTAAGTATTTTTATTGATTATGCTATTACAGTTTCCCCAATTTCCCCCCCATTGTCTCCCCTCCACCCTGCCCACACAAACCCTCCAGTATTCCCCACCTTTAGTTCATGCCCATGGGTTGTACATATAAGTTCTTTGAGTTCTCTGTTTTCTGTACTATTTTTATCTCTCCCCATCTATTTTATGCCTACTAATTATGCTTCTTTTTCCCTGTACCTTTCTCCTGCATTCCTCCTTTCCCCCTCTCCACTGAAATCCCTCCATGTGATGTTCATTTCTCTGATTCTGTTCCTGTTCTGGTTGTTTGCTTAGTTTTTGTTTTTGTTGTTTTCCTTTTCTTTTAGGTTCATTTGTTAATAGTTGTGAGTTTGTTGTCATGTTACTGTTCATATTTTTTATCTTCTTTTTCTTAGATAAGTCCCTTTAACGTTTC
>PVIA01002788.1:70350-193514 GCA_004024845.1 Tonatia bakeri
TTTTTTTTTTTTTTTTTTTAGAGAAATCAGCTGATAGCCTTGTGGAAACTCCTTTTTAGGCAACTATCTCCTTCTTTCTTGCTGCTTTTAAGATTCTCTCCCTATCTTTAATCTTGGGTGACTTAATGATGATGTGCCTTGGTGTGTTCCTCTTTGGGTCCAACTTCTTTGTGACTCTCTGGGCTTCCTGGACTTCCTGGAAGTCTGTTTCCTTCAATAGATTGGGGGAGTTTTCCTTCATTATTTGTTCAAATAAGTTTTCAATTTCTGGCTGTTGTTCTTCTCCTTCTGGTACCCCTATAATTTGGATATTGGAATGTTTCAAGTTGTCCCAGAGGTTACTAAATCTCTCATTTTTTTGGATTCTTATTTCTTCCTTTTCTTCTGGGTGGATGTTTCTTTCTTTCTTTTGTTCCAAATCATTGCTTTGAGTCCTGGTTTCCTTCCTGTCACTGTTGGTTCCCTGAATATTTTGCTTTATTTCACTTTGTGTACCCTTCATTTGTTTTTCCATTTTTTGACCGAGCTCAATCAGTTCTGTGAGCATTTTGATTACCAGGGCTTTAAATTCTCCATCAGATAGGTTGGTAGTCTCCTTATCTCTTAGTCTGAGGTTATGCTCCATTATTTATTTGTTGCTCAAACTCAAAGTGTGCATAACATGTTTAGTACATAATACATGTGTTTAATAAATGGGGACAATTTCCTGCATGCTTACTATGTGTCAGACACTGTGCTGGGTACAAGAGAAAGGAGATGAATAAAAGGGACTTTGGCCCTTTAAATGCTTAGAATTTAAAATAGGTGACCCTGCCCTGGCTGGTGTAGCTCAGTGGATTCAGTGTGGGCCTGTGAACCAAAGGGTTGTTTGTTAGATTCCCAGTTCGATTCTAGCGCACATGCCTGGGTTGCAAGCCAGGTCCTCAGTAGGGGGCATGTGAGAGGCAACCACACATTGATGTTTCTCTCCCTCTCTTTCTCCATCCCATCCCCTCTCTCTAAAAATAAATAAATAAAATCTTATAAAAAATCGTGTGTAAATTGAGAATATTGTTAGCCTCCCCTTTTGTTTTGGAAATGTTGATAATAGTTTCCATGTATGATAAAAACATCCTCCGAATAGAAATGGTAAGTGTTGAACAAATTTATAGGGATAGAAGGGTCATTAGCAGAAGTAAGCATTAAGCTTACAAAATGCCCTCTTGGTAAAAGAACTAAAAAAACAGATTTAATTTCTCCATGTGTCTTAGGTTGGGTTCCCCCAAATCAGCCCCTAAGAATTCATGTGAAAGGGATTTTATTAGGAAGTGTTTCCAAGAGAAGACAGCAGGACAGCAAGAAAGCGGGCCAGGGACAGGAAAGAGGCAAAACAAGTATGAGGTGCTAAGTACAGTTGAATGGAAGGGCAATGACCTAGCCTTGCAGGGTTGCTTTGGAGTCATACCTCAGAGTAGCCCCATCAGAAGTTGAGCTCCATCCTCAGTCATAGTTTAATAAGAAGCTCAGGGAGAGATCATTGACTTTTGCAGGCACTTCCACCCTCTAAGCCTGCAGACAAAGACATTTCCAGTAGCCTGAGGGCAGCCCTCTGACAAAGAGATGCAGGTGCTGGCTACCAGAAGTTAAAACATCCTAGTGGAAGGACAAAGGATGTTGTGCACAGAAATGATTGCAGGATCTGAGGGTTTCGGCATGGATCCCTGGCAGCATCTTCCAACCACAGCTATTCTGAGACTAATTGTTGTTGTAACTGTTGACAATTGCCTTAGACAAAGTCAATCACTGCATACTAAAGGTAAGTGGACCTGTGTTTATGCTAATAATAAGTCATAAAAGGTAGAAAAGAAACAATAAAGTAAAATCTTGTTCATATGTATGTGTGGGAGGAGTGCTGAGTAACTCAAAGTTGCAAAAGAAAACCAATTCAAGAAGAATCTAAGAGGGTAGAGGGAAAAGGAAAAGAAAAAACTCATGGTTAAAAGAAACTGGGATCTACAGGCTGCTGATTGGGGGATAGAATATTAGGAGGCTGAGTGGAGAATTCCAGGTATGAGGGCAGAAAGGGGAATGGCCACTGGCTATCCCACAGTGTCTGGAATTTCTCATAGGTAACATTTTGTTTGACTTTAAAAGAAAATATAATATTGACTTAAGAATGTGTAATGAATGTATATATTTGGAACATTCATGAAAAGATTTGAATATTTTATGTCTTAAAATGCTAATATTTTATTAGGTTTACCTTAAAACTTAGATCCCTTGACATGATAAATAGCTGGATAGAATAATGGATAGAGAAGGCAATGGGGGGGATCCTGGGATTAACCCCTCAATGTTCATTTCACCCTCCCCCTATTTGAATAGCTTGGAAATCTAAAAGACAAACTTTAAGAAACAAAGAAAACAAAACAAAACAAAACATGTCTATGAGAGCCGTAAGCAGAGAAAATAAAGTGATTCTGGAACATCGCAATGTGCCAGAAAGTAGGGATGTGCCTGGTGAATGATGAGCCCCTCTCGAAAGGATGCAAAATCTTGGAGGGGCTTTTATTGAGCAAATCTTGGAGTCTGAGCAACAAATAGATAATGATTGTAATAAACTATAAGCCCCTGACTAGAACAGGCATCTTTGAGGTTAATAAGCAAATAAATAGACTGAAAGTTCGATGAGGAATGAAATATTAATCAAGTCTCCAAGTACCTCCCTAAAAATACTTACTAAATAAAAAGACAAAAAGGGAAACTTTACAGCAAAGACAATGGAGGCACCACCTTAATCAACTGATCAAAG
The DNA here is from genome assembly GCA_004024845.1 of Tonatia bakeri. NCBI lineage: Eukaryota > Metazoa > Chordata > Mammalia > Chiroptera > Phyllostomidae > Tonatia > Tonatia bakeri. The sequence continues at coordinate 73,142 of PVIA01002788.1, forward strand.
TTAACATCACTAGTGATGGGACAAATTGAAATCATGTGCCCCCTAATAGGTTGCAGTAAAAAGAATACAGCATCACTTAAGTGGCATTCCTGTCAAAGATGCATAATTGGAATCTAATAGTGATGAATCATCTGACAACACCAAACTGAGAGGGCCCATAAAATCACTTGTCTGTAATTTAAAAAATGCCCGGGTTATGCAAGACTGAAAAAACCTTTCAAATTAAAGGACACTGAAGAGACATGATAAGTGAATGAAATGTGATTTTTTAGACTGGTTTATTTTGCTATAAAGGACATTATTGTGACAGCAGGTAAGACTTCAATGGGTGAGAATTAGATGGCAGTGGTGTATCTTTGTTACTTTCCCAGTTTTGATGATCGTGTCGAACTCGACACGTAACAGAAGGCCCTTGTTCACAGGAATTACATACCAAAGCATTTGGGAGTGATGGGGCCTCATGTTGACAAGTTATTCTCCAATGGTTCAGAAGAAAATATTCTAGTACTGTTCTTGCAGTTTTTCTTTCTCAGTTTGTTTCAACTACTCAACAGAAACAAACAAATGAGCCCCAGTTAGAGTGCTGTGATCTAGCCTCCTGAGAAGGAAAGGTGCCAGGAGGCAGAAGGGCAGAGAATAAAGAGAGAATTTCTTCAGTGCTTGGGTAGTGGTAGTAAAGTGGCCAAAAGCCAACATGGAGGCTCCCAGTCAGGGGGGCTTCTTTGGGAGTCTCTGAAAGGACATGACAGTACAGAGTTGGACAGTGGGTGGGGCCCTGGTTTACCACCAGTTAGGCCCACCGAGTCTGACATCAGTGGAGGCATCAGTGAATGTTTTGATCATTAAACCACTGTCCTGTCATCATCACTCATCACATCCCAGTGCATCTGGAAACAGTCTCCCCGACCTTGTCACCTTGGGCAGTTTCAGGTGCAAAGTAGACCTCATAGAGTCCAATGACAATTTTGACATGTCAGATGATGTAGGTGTCTAACCCCTGGTGAGAATGAACCCCTGTCACTCCTATTTCACCAATTCCTTCTTTGTTCATGGCATTCGCTGTGAAATTGTTCATCTTGTTGCTTCCCAGCCTTGGCCTCCCCAAGGCTATCAGTCTGTTGCTTCCCAGCTGCCCTGCCTGCCTGCAGCCTAGCCTCTGCCCATGGTGCACTGCTATTTCTCATTGCTCTAGTAAAAAATCTGGTTATTGGTAAGTGCCAGGCGGAGAGAGTGGCCTTCCTACTGGGGCTGCCTTCTACTGCTGAAGGAGACCAGAGCAAGCGGCCCTCTAGAAGGGGTTCAAACAACTGTAGAGCCCAATCCCATCGTTCTGCAGAGGAGGAGGCGAAGGCCTGCACAGGCTGTGTGATGTGCCAGTGGTTACGGAGCCAATTCATGATACAGCCAAGAGCAAAGCCCAGGTTTTCTGTCTTTCGGCTCAGTGTAATTACTAATTACTATGAGCTAGGTTGGTATGAAGATGGTGATGACAGAATAGAAACAATAAAAGTAGAAAAATAGAAATGGGCATCTTATAGAAGGCAGGGATTTCAAGTGTGCAGCTTATCAGTTTGATTTGGAAAGGAATAAGGGTGATATGTTTGAGGGGGATTATTTGCTGTTGATTTAACACAAGGCTTCTCAATAATGATCCTGTTGATATTTGGGACTGGGGAATTCTGTGTTGTGGCAGCTTCCCTGTGTCCTGTAGGGTGCTTGGCAGCATCCCTGGCCCACTGATGCCAGTGGCACCTTCCCAATTATGTCTATCAAAAATGTTTCCAACATGCCAAATGTCTGCTGAGTAAAACATTGCCCCTCATTGAGAACCACTGGCTTCATAGGTGGGTTGGCACCAAGATGTTCTGGAGAGAGGACACTGTCAGGAGGCCACGAGGGCTTCCATTCACAGAGGCAGTGCAACCAGGGGTTAAGATGCTGGGCTCTGGAGGAAGATCACCTGTCATGGCTCAGGACCTACCTATACCCACCAGCTATGGAACTCCCTTGGGTTCTCTAAAGTGGGGTGGTATTAATATGTATCTTTAATAGTTGTCATAAAATAATATCCAGAAACCCTGATAGCAGGACTTGGCAGAAGGGTAAATGTTTAATGTGTGAAGAGAAATGAAAGGAAAATGAGCAAGCCTTGGTTGAGTGTGAAGCACATGAGGCGAGCCCCTCAGTCCTGTCAGAGATGTGCTTTCTATGATATCACAACAGGTGCTATGAGCAAGACATCCAGACCATTCTAGATGGTCTAGTGACTATCATTTTTGCTCGATAAGGATTTGGTGGCAGATGGATAAATCAGACTTGTGGGCATTTTAGAATTTCTGTTGAAAAACTGAGATAGGTCAGCTTGTACTAAACTTCCAGTTATACCAAAATGTGTAACTCAAAAGAAAGAAATCAAGTTAGATGCCTGATCATTGTTTCAAATACAGGAATAGGTATGGGTGTGCATACTTACATAGAGTAAGGAGAAAATTCACAACAAATACCTGGAGCTTTGGCAGTTCAGAAACCTATGTTCTGTGATCTCTGGAGGCAATTTACCAAAAATGGTCATGCAGAAATGGTTCCCAAGTGCTACCTGCCTGCCACCTGCCACCTACAACACTCTACACCCCCCACAGCTTCCACATTCACAGGGCCCGTGCAAGAAAGGGTCTTGAGCCTTCAGCTGTATTAACTCCATACTAGAACCACCACTAAATGCAGTATGCAAATCCCAGGTGACTGTGCAATAATGTTATTGTAGCACTCTGTGCCCTTGTTTATGGGTCTTCTGGACATATTTTGTGGGAATGAAAAATCCCCTGGTGATAACCACAGCATGGCTGAGTTCCAGTGGCCTGTTCCATCTGACTGGTGTGAATGAAGACTCTCCAGCTGCGGGTGTGTGGATGGGTTTTACTTGGCTGCTGTCTGTGCTCCACGTTTGTATTGTTTCCTCTGCCAGGGGTATGCACTTATTTTATTTTCCCAGCCTGGAGATTTCTCATTTTCTCACCAAGAGGCCTCTCTCTTTTGCAGCATTCTTTAAATAATAATACTAATAATCCCCTACATTTATAACACAGGGCCTTGCACAAACAATGCAAAATCTTTTATTACAAAATCTTTTATTACAAAATCATACATATGAAATTCTGTAACATAACAATATCACACTCAAGCACACGACATGACATTTTAGGTGAAATGTTCAAATTAAAACTATAAATTATTACACCCATATTATTATCCTACCAAACACACTCAAGCAGGCATTACTTCTGCCGGACTCAGTTTCACAGACATTACCAGTAATCTGCTCGTACTATTATTTTTGCCTCAGAAATGGCTATCAGCCTGTATAGAATTTCTAAAATTCCTAAAATTCTTTGATTTTTCCCCCAGTTTGCTCTTGCAACAATATTATATGTTGTTTGGTTCACAAGGCTCAATCTTAATTAAACCAAGTTCAGGATACAAGCGGAAACCACTAGCAGTGAGGGGCACATTACTAACACTCTATGACACATCCATTCTAAATTTAGACGACACCCTTAGAGTCTTCCAAATTGAATCACAACCTTATAATTAATATTTCCTGTCCCTCCTCCCAGTGTGAAATTGTCAGTCCTGTGGCACTTCACGGTATTTATTCTTTACAGATTGTATGTTGCCATGTGAACTGAGAGTAGCAACACAGTACTTTTTATTCTTTTTGAGGACACAATTAAAGAATGAGATCCAAATGATAACTGCATGCTCGCATGTCAATATAGTGACCCTCCCTACAAAGTCCCTAGTTTTAGAAAAATGTTATTTTTAAAGCTAAAGTATTTCAATGCATGCAAACCTAAATTCTATAATAGTGATGTATGTGTGTGTGAACACACAATCATATGTATAGAATGAAGTATTTTTAAAGCACCATGTAATTTTATTGATGATCAATATGTAAGGTAATGTTCATTTTATTTGACAGCAATATACCAATATGCATAAGAAAATAATACCAGATTAAAATTTATTATCAATTTGAAGCCTTTCCAAGTTTTTCCAATCAGATTTAAAGACGCAGAAGAGAACTCAATTTCAGAATAACTGACGTTCAATGTCAGGTGCCAATGGTTTCATGTGCAGCCTTGTGACAAGTATTTAATGGATGTGGGCACCAAGACAGGTGAGGGAGGAGGGAGAAAAAGACTCCAACCATTCAGTCTAAAAATGGGCTGGTGTGCACAAATTCATGTGTGGCCGTGATAAAAGTGTGTTTTGGAGCTGATTTCAATGGATAATTAAGTGCTCCATTGCATCTGTCTAAAATTGCCATTGAAGTTGTATTTTTGATCATTGGTTTTAATGATAGCATTGCATAATAGTAACCAAGAGAAGAATTTGGCTAGCTGTGGGTTTTTTCCTGTGAAAACCACATTTTGGATGAACTAACAACAGCTGAAACTATGATGGATCTAGGGCACTAGCAGAAGCCAGAAGCTGACTCAATCTATTTGTAGCTAAATGATCTAATTCCTGGTCAATAGCAGGCAACACAAAGTCATAGTTAAGTGAACCACATACCCAAATATCATACTTGGAGAGGTTTATGATCATTTGAGAGGAGACAGGCATCTCTTTGGCATGTCTCTAACTCTTTATGTATCAAAGACCTATACATATGTATCCTGGTCATTTGCGTCAGAGAGCTTGGCTGTGTCTCACAGAATTACGAATGCCCGTAGCCCTCTCCATATTAGGTAGGTACACATCACCTGCTGGTGTCCATGTAGACAAACAGCATTATCATCATTGGGAAGCTTGTTGGAAATGCAGAGTTTTGAATCCCACTCGGACCTCTTGCATTAGAATATGCACTTTAACAAGATTCCCAGGTGATTCAAAAACATGTCAACGTCTGAGAACTATTGCTTTACGTGGCCTGTCACACTTTCCTTTGGGCTCTATCTTTTAAATCTGTATAACTGCAAAAGCCTCTGAACTGATCTTCCTGTCACCACTCTTATCCCGCTTCATTAATGTCTTTATGCAGCTGCCAAGTACATTGGAAGGCACAACTCAGATGGTACAGGAAGTTCACTTCTAATCTCCCAAAATCTTCCTTTGGTTCTTTGAATTAAGTCCTGACTTACTCGGCCCTTTCTGGAGTACTCCCTGCTTACAATTCTAGATGCATTTCTTAACATTTCCATGGAATGTAAGAGTGACTTCGTCAGGAACGGGGTGGCAACTCTAAAAATGGAAGATTGGAGATGTCTTCTGGAGGAGGTAGTGGCTAAGCTGTGATCTGAAGGACAAGAGGCCCCTAGGCCAACAGCATTCCTCCTTGTTTTTGCATAATACATCTCCTGCACCTGTAGGAATGTGATCACCATGCTCTGCTCCCTGCCTCAATTTTATATTTACTTTCCAACCTGAATGTTATTCCTTCCTGGAGAGTCTTTTCTGAGCAGCCGTGGTTCACATCTGGGTTAGTTCCCTTGCTCTGGGCTCACATGTTTCCGATATAAGAGGCTAAAATGGCACTGTGCAGGTTTGAGTATCTGGAAGCAGACACTAATGTAGAGTTTGGGGTACAAGGTATCTATTAGGATCAACAGTTGTGAATGGAAGATGGAGGAAGCAGCCTGGGTAGAGGAAGACGTCTAGCTGTGAGAGAGATCTGAGACCTCTTCAGCCAATCCAGTGTGGAGCTCTGGAGAAGGCATTGCCCATTGGAGTGTCCAATACTGGGCCAAAGTGGCTGGACGTTTATAACTCTGCCTGACCTAGTCAGTGGATGTGGGTGTCCCAGAAGGGTGTGTCTTCGGGCAAGGCAGCCCTCTGCAGCTGAGGCTGACCCTGAAGTGTTGATAGCTGGGTAATGTCTTTTCCTGAAGGGGAATCTAGTGGTGTATATCCGTGTTTACCTTATACGCTTCTGTTGTGCTGTTTTCTCTCTAAGTAGATTTTGAGCTCCTTGAAGGGAGCAAAACCATTTTTTTTTAAAAAAATCATAGAACATAGGACAGAGTTTGGTGCATAGTAGGTATTTAATGCATATTTCCTAAATGACTTGCCTGCTGTTTTGAGCACTGTCCCTTCTTATTGAGACCTAGCATCACACTCTGAATGTATGGCACAGGAGAAAAGCACATATACTTCTTTAAGTTCTCTGAGCATCTGTGCTGGATTCTCTGAAAATCTCCAGAGATTCCTGATCCATTTCTTCGATCGATTGACATGTGCTTGCCTTTTTTTGTTTGTTTGTAGAGTGTAGATATTCTTCCCAGTGATGAAGCCAAGGGAAACCTTACTGAGAGCTTGGATTTGAAATCAGTTGCCAGACTATTGATGATTTTGCTTTATCATGTTAAATTAAGAATAATATGAGGGTGACATTAATGAAATAGACCACAAATAGGGCTATGGACTTGTCCTCCAAATTGACACCAGTCTCTGGAAATGGCAGCCCTGTGTCAACGTGAGAGCCACTGTCCCCGCCACGCACCCCCCCCCCAGCCCCACACACACACCACAACTCTTTGGGCCAGTGCTGAGCACATTGTCCAAGGTGAGTTGGTAGATCTACCATGCAGATTTTGAATTTGTGCCCAGAAGGACTGAGTTAGAGCAGTGATTTTTTCAGGCCACTTATTGAGAAGGATCACACTATTTTAATCATTTTCCAAAGTGCCATTGACCAATATTGCTGTAAAATACAATACAAGTGAATTATCAAAAATTTATTTAATTTTAGTTTTTTAAATGTTATTTTCTGATTAACTCGTCTAAGTTTTTTTTTTAAGATTTTTTAAATTTATTTTTAGAGAGAGGCAAGGGAAGGAGAAAAAGAGAGAGAGAAACATCAATGTGTGGTTGCCTCTCATGTGGCCCCCCACTGGGGACCTGGCCTGCAACTCAGGCATGTACTCTGACTGGGAATTGAACCAGTGACTCTTTGGTTCACAGCTCATGCTCAATCCACTGAGCTACACCAGCCAGGGCTATTTTTAATTTTTAAAAGATTTTATTTTATTTATTTTTAGACTGAGGGAAAGGAGGGAGAAAGAGAGGGAGACAAACATCAATGTGTGGTTGCCTCTTGCACACCCCCAACCGGGGACCTGGCCTGCATCTCAGGCATGTGCCCTGCCTGGGAATTGAACCAGTAACCTTTAGGTTCGCAGACCAGCACTCAATCCATTGAGCCATACCAAATAACCAGGACTAAATTACCAAAATTTTAAAAAGACCCACATTTTCATTATTAGATCTAGCTAAAATAAAATTATTTTTTAATAAATATAAAAAGAACATAGCATATAGAGATGAAGAAAAGAGTTACAAAAATTTTTCACATTGTTCATTGGAAGTACACATAAACCCAGCTAAATAAAATTTATGGTTTTCATAGTGATTCTCCATACTATGTATATAAATATTTAAAGTTTTTAACAAGTTTACTTCTTGCTTGTTAGCTAATCTAATCTAAGTTGTACTGATTATAATACTACTTACAAAGGATGGTTTGCACTTAAGCTGCCTCTGTGTTTTCTCTGAACCACATTCGTAATAGAGCAACCAACCTTGCAGAAGTAAGTTGATGGAAATGAAAAAAGATATTTTAAAGGAATTTCACAAACTCCGAATATTAACTTCTATCCCAAATGCAGTAGGTGATAATGTATTTTTAAAATTTATCTTCAATTTGATTCAGTAGCCAGTTCTAAAGTTAAACCTATAAAATTACAATTATATTTAAATTTTCTTTTGATTAATGAAATGAATTCTGAGTTTTGTACATGTTTGCGTTACAGATGACAAAGTAACCTTAAAATGTCACATGTTGTAACACAGTCCTGCTGCAGATAATGTGGGTCTCATGCAACTTGCCGCTGGCGTTTGGTAACACCCACGTTGGTCTGGATGGTGCACAAAAAGGCAAGCCCACCTGTCATGCACTTGGATGGTGGGGGAAACATCAAATTGCTATAAACATTTCTAAACATTTGCTCTCAATTTCTGTACTTTTTCTTTTATAGAGCGGTAACAATCTTTTCACAGACTGGCCTATGGACACAGCTTAACGAGCCAAGAGTTATGTAAGAGAGGAACTATGGACTAAAGTCATGTGGATTTGGGAGCCAAGCGAAATCTCATGCAAGCTGAAGGTCTGGGGAAGCAGAGTAACTTCTAAGTCTGAAAAGAGAACAGAAGAGGAGAGGACAGAAAAAGAGAGGAGAGGAGATGAGGGGAGGGGAAGGGAGGAATCAATTTCCATGAGATTCATTTAAAGACAGAGAAGCTGCCTCTCAGTTCTTGACATTTACCTTTTAACTCCTGGAAGAGGCTGCAGCCAATAAAATTGCATGCTTGGCCTAGCCTATCTAGAGTGGGGTTCTGTTTTGTGCCACAAAAGAATCCCTGACTAGGATACAGATAAGATGAATGCAGCTCCCCAAGAAAGCATATTTACAGTAAGTCTCTAAGCCTCTTCTATCTGCAGCTGGTTGTCCAAGTCCAGCTATAAGTGATCCAGATGTGGACTGCCTTCAGAAGACAAGGGTCAAAGTACTGTTAGCCTGGAAATGTACTTGGGTCTGCTTCTTTTTTACAACACTGCTAGGTGATTGTGATGCTCTGAGCCTTAGTGCACACTTACATATGGGAATGTCCAGATTCATTCTAAATGTTTCAGAGAGAGAAGGAAGAAGCTGTAAGTTTGAAGGATAACAAGAGAGTAGAAGGTCAGTGGTCATCTTTGAACCATGTTCCTTTCCAAGGCTGTGAGCGTTTGCTGTGTATTATGTAAGGGAGAAATTTCCATGCCAGTAGCTCTGGCCAAGCTTGAGTCATTGACTAACAAGCATGACCAATGACTATTGCAAATAAAATGATGATGAAAATGTGACTGCTTATATCAGCTGGGATTTTCCCAGCTAAAGTGAAAATGATTCTACCTGGAATTACCTTGCTCAGGGAATTTTAGCTCTTCTTTGCATATCTACTTCTAGAAGCAGTTTCTATAGACATTTTCTTGTGGATATTTTTGTTCACTGCTATAACTCTGTTCACCTTGGCTTCACATATGTGGGTGTTTGAGGTTGTTGATGAGCATTTAAGATGATGTTTATATATTCTGGCTTTGCATAGATGTACCTAGGGATTTAAAACATGGGAATTTTATTATGCCTCTCTTAATGACTAGATATTTATTGACTAGATTAATTAACACATTAGATATTCTCAGGCACAAATATCTCCATTGTCAATGATTTAGTAATTTCATGGGAGACATTGGAGTCATTTATTATGGCACATCATTACCCTTCTGGAACACAAAAATGATTCTAAACTATTATCTCTAAAAAAACCTCCCTAAATTAGAGCACACATAAAAAGAATTAGAGGGAAATCACGAAGAGTTCATTTCTCTGTAACTCCTAGAATCTTAGCAGCATGCTGGAGGGCAATGATATTGGCCCTCACTTCTGACAGTAATGGAATATGCCAATAAATCCTTAGTTTGGGAGGTGAAAAACCCCCAGAAACCATTAGGACCATAATTATGAGCATCAGCAAAAGAGAGTCCAGCTGGATTGAAACAGCAGATTTCAACTCATACCCTGGTTTAATTCCCACATGAATTCATTATACATCAAATAGATTCTCCACAGCTCATAAAATTCTCAAATATTTCACTTGGAGCAGGGGAGCCGATATCATTTCCGACCTGTTGACTGACAGATATCCACCCCGGGCTTACCATTGTTCATTAAAAACAATATGTGTGTTTTTCTTTATGTCATCACTTTATTGAACCCCAAATGTTTGTGGCTTGTTCTGAGGCTAGAAGGTTAAATTGCCGATATTACAGAAGTTACCTAACTTTTCTGAAAGTTATTCTTCATGACCTCAGGTTTGGCCCTTTGAGGTAAACCTCAGGCTTGGGCATTTTTAGCACATTCTGCCTTTGAGAAGCAGGCCGATAAAACCTGCTCGTAAACCATCACACTCAGATTGCTTCCTGCCACCCCAGCTTCAGTTGTTGCCAATAGGTGAGTTTTAACGTGTCAGTTTAGAAAGCTCTGAGGAAGCTGCTGTCACTTTTCATTTTGTCACTGTGAAGTCAGTGGGTGCGCTCTGCACTGGCTGCCTCTTGTGGTGCAGGGTGTGAGTTTCACATAAGCTGGCATGAAACATGTGGGCACACTGTCTAAGCAGTTTGGGGGAATTAAAATTAGATATTTACATGCCTCAGACGTGCCTTACCCAAGGACTTCCATTCTTCTTACTCCATCCTAGATCAGGACCTTGAATCTTTTCCCCCCTGCCTCTTCAACTTAGGCTGAAGTATGGGCACAATGACACAGCATCCCAAAAAAGGTAATTTCTACTCAACAATGTAGTAAGCATTTTTGGCTCTGGCTGGGTGGCTTTGTTGGTTGGAGTGTCGTCCCATATACCAAAAAGTTGTGGGTTCCAGTCTCTGTCAGGGCACATACCTAGGCTGCAGGTTCGATGCTTGGTCAGGGTGTGTACAGGAGGCAACCAACGAATATTCTTCTCCCACATCCATGTCTTGTCTCTCTCTCTCCCATTCTCTCTGTCTCTCTCATCAATAAACATATCCTCAGGTGAGGATTTAAAAAAATAAAAAAGACACAGGAAGCATTTTTTAAACCTTATTATATAAATGTATCACCTTAATACACTGATTCTTCTCTTGTTCAACAGAGTCTTAGACATTAGACAGCCCACTACAAACTCAGCATATTATCAAGAATTCTTTCATCTATCCACTCATTAACAAAGATTTTTAGAGTTCCTTTTATGTGCCTGATGTAAGGCCATTTTAGAGATTCAGGTCCAAGGTGAGTTACATTTGTTTCCAGTTGTACCCTTCCACTTCTTCCTACAATACATAAGCAGTACTAGGGTAAAATTAACTCCTAGCCTGAAGTATAAGAAGAGTAACATAAAGACAACTACAGACTACAAAGCAAATGCAAAGATGGGGGAGGACACATTACTCAGCATGGTGCTTTTGCTTTGGGTTTTATGGGAGAACAAAAGAAGGTTCTAGGGTAAAACTCAAGAGTATTTGGCATCAGTTATGGAGCCACCACCTCTTCCCTTACCCACAGCCTTTCTAAGTCACTGCCAGGTACTCAGCAGGGCTCCCTTAAGAAGGGGAGAAGCAAGGAAAGGGAGCATGTAATGTGTGTGGGGTCTCAGGTTGGCCTGGAAAACAAATGCAGTTCATAGTGAAGAATAGGCAGGTCACTCTTGTAGAGGGGAACCACAACAGCCAGGGCTCTCAGGGTCACAAGAGTTTGCCCGGGGACTAGAGTTCGGTGGCACAGGTGATGGAGAGGCTGGGCTGACAGTGCTGCCTCCATCCTGTGTCCTCTGAGACCCCATTTTCTCATAGCTTGACCACTGAGTCCCCCACTTGTAGTCTCCCTCTTGATCCTCTTCTTTGCCAGTCCAGATGGAGACTGACAGTATGTTCACAGCCATCCCCTCTTTCTGCTGCAGGATTTGCTCGCCTAGGTTTATGCCATTGCAGACCAGGACCAGCCACACCTGCAGGGTTCCTACCATTGCTCTTTATCCACTAATCAGATCTAAGCCCACTGGTGCCTACAGTCTGATTCCTCTAAATTGCCACTTATCTGCTGCCCAGCTCCCTGACCCTGCTATTGCCAGGTCCCTGGACTCAGAGCTTTATGGCCCTGCCTTACTCTTGGCAAACTTTCCTCTCCTGTGGGATAAGAAGTTTTACCTTTAACCTTAGAACACAACTGGGTCCTGCTCCCTGGAGAGGGATTTGCAGGATAGTTATCTGTCTCCCTAGTATTCTGCTTTCTGGACTTTGTTTGGGTCAATGTTCCTTGCTGACTTGATCGTGAGCTTCAGTGAGAAGCCAACTGTCGTTGGAATAATGACTGAGACTGATGCTAGTTTACACAGTTTAGAAGAGTTTGGCACTGCTCTACACCTGCTCTTCCTGGTGCGCCATCAGCCTCAGAGGCCCCATAATTCCCCATCATTCTGCCCCAGGGGTTGGTTATCTTGCTTCTTGGAGAACCATTATGCATTGTACTTCAATATAATTTAGCCCAATATCAAGACATGCTGTGTATGTAGGAACAAGATTGGTGGACAATCTCAAGTGATAGCCTGTGATGTTAAGATATGATTTTCTATGTAACAACAATGTTAAAACCAGTTTAATACACTACCTTGGATATATACTCATTTGGTTCTCACAATAACCCTATGGTGAGAACTATTGTAATTTCCATTTTATAAGGAAGAAAACCAGGTCACAGAGAGGGTAATTGACTTGCTCAAGGTCACACACTAGTGAGCAGAGTGGCTGAGGTTGAAACCAGGCCTTGTGTACTTGCAGGCATTCTTACTCCAAGCTCACATTCACCGCCATCATGCTGTGCTGCCTCTCTGCAGGGGAAGGACACTTTAGGTTCCTAATGTAATCGATGGTCAACTTTGGGCATTTGGGGGGGACTGTTTACATAAAATATTTCTGTTAAAATTACTGCTAACTAAAACTAATTTAGGCTTGCACTCTGTCAACACTCACATCCGTGCACACACACATAATTTGAAACAGACAAGTACTTATCTCTCAATGCAAAAACGATCAGCTAGGGCAAGAGTTTTGGAGTGAAAATCAAACACTATGAAATATAAAAAGGGATTATTACAGTGCCTGGTATTTTTAAATATTCAATCACATAATTATTATTGTCATTATTACTAATACATCATGCCAGTATTATGAGTTAATATGCAGCCTCTCCATAACACTATCTTGGGTGCAATTGCTTATTATAAAGAGAGAGAGCAGAAATGTGGACTACTGCCTCTCTCATGGTACTCTCTTACCTTTGGATATCTTCCTAAAATGATTTAGGTGACAATTTCCTTACATGTGATATGGATGCTGAAATTTTGTGTTTTTCAACATCACAATAATGTTGGAGGTAAAATCAAATCATTTGCAAATTACAGCCCTTGAAATGGCTATTTTAATGAAATACTGGGAGAGTTCCTTAAAGATCAGATTATGTTTCACACTATTACTTCTAGGCTCTCCCTAGCAATACACCGTTGTGAAGTAGCTTTCATTAACAAGAAGTAGCATGTCCAATAAATGTCATAAATTTATTTTCAAGCTTATAAGAATAGGAACTTCTCACCCTTTCATCTCCTGATGTGCCCCGAGCCAGCTCCAAATGTGTGACTTATGCAACCACACAGGGTCTCACACTTGGAAGGTCTGTGTGCTTGCTCTGCTGTCACTGTTTTTGAAATTCTTAATTAGTTATGAACAAGGGACCCTGCAGTGTCATTAGGACCCACATATTATATAGCACCTATCTCCTGTCTGTGATGGCACTTGCCTCATGACACAGAGTTGAGTCACTTGGGGAGAAGCAGCTTCTCCACAGGGTCTAGTGCCTCCCACAGTGGGACTTAAGCTAAACTTAGAACAGAAGGGAATTAACGGCAAATTTCCAATAATGACTGGCTCCTTTACTATTACCACATTAGACACCTGTCTTCTGGCAAGTGACTTAGTGAAAAACTAAGCGAGGTTCATTTGTGGAACCAGGGGGAGACAGGATCAGAAATAGCTGCCTTAGTCAGGGAGAAGGGAGTTATCCCAAGAACACCTCCATTTCTGGGATTCTGGGTGCTAAGAAATACCTTCCATGACCAGCTGCCCACACTGGAGCCTCTGAGAGGAGAGTAGATGGCCGTGGAGCAGCCCTTCTCCTCATCCGTCGTCTTGGACAGGGGCTGCAGACCACCCTCCAGCTGACCACCCCCTCATCTGTGGAGCTGTTCTTGCTTTATTGCCAGTCATTTTTGAAAACAGCTTTGAGGTGGATACCGGGCCAGCGGTATCCATCAAGGCTGCAGATGCTTGTAGAAACACGAGAAAAAACATACACACAGACTACCGAGTCCTGTGGGGAAATAGGTATGAAATGGCCACTCCCTCTAGTGGGGAGCACCTCAGCCACCCTCCCTAGGGGAGAATGTCCCATTCTCCCACCCAAGCAAGCTTTCATTGGGTTCATTTGCATAAGAATTCAGGTAAAGCTCATTAAACATTGTCAGGAAGGAGGGATCAAACAATAGATAACAAGGAAATCTGAGGGCCTATTTTGAATCAGGGTCAGAGAGCTGTAAAACTTTGAGGAACAAACTTACTTCTTGCTTGGACCCTTCTCATTCAATTGAGAGCATTCTAAACAAAGCAGGTTTCACAGGATTTTACATATTCTTTCTTAGGCCTGATCACCCAGTGAACCCGCCCTTTCCAGCACAGGGCTGTACCACCCTCTGTCATTGTTTCAGGCTTAGGTGGAGCAAGGGAAGTAAGGCAGCCAAGAGATTAGGATATTTTCTTGTAGACAATGAGGACTCAGGCTATGTCAAAGCCAAGGGGCGAGGGTCCATCACCCTCTTTTGCTGTAGCCCCCAAAGTTCTTCCTTGGGGGCTTCCCACGTGATCGTGCCTGTCTTAGGTCATCTCCCCCTTGGGGAATCTTACCCATCATTGGCGAACCGACCAAGCATTGGGGACCAGGCAGGGTGAAGTAAAAGGAGCAGAAGTGGCGCTCCTGCCAGGGAGATAAGCTTTTGTCTCCTTGCTGTTTTACGGTTCCAACGTCATTCCCTCAGCCTTAGCCTTGGTGGAGGTTACAGCTTCTGAAACCAGGCAGGACAGTTCCCAACACAGCTTCATTGTGATTTAATTCATGTAGCATAAAATTCATCCTTTTAAAGTGTATAGTTCAGTGTTTTTTTAATAACTCACAGAGTTGTATAATCATCTCTGTAGTCAATTTTTCATCACTTCTGAAAGAAATCTCATACCCATTAGCAGTCATTGTGCAGTCCTCCTCCCTCCCTTCCAGGTCCTGACAACCACTAATCTGCTCCATGCCTCTGTGGATTTGCCTAGTCTAGATATTTTCCATAAATAGATACACACAATATTCGTCCTTTAGTCTCTGGCTTACTTTAACTAGCATAATGTTTTTGAGGTTCATCCATGTTGTAGCATGCATCAGTAATTTTTATTCCCTTTTATAGTTAAATAACATTCCATTGTATGGATATACCACATTTAATTTATCTATTCATCAGTTGATGGACATTTGGGTGGTTTCCATCTGGGTGCTGTTATGAGTAAGGCACTATGAACATTCATGCACAAGGTTTTGTGTGATGGATGTTGTCATTTTACTTGGTTATATGCCTAGGAGCAGAAAAACTGAGTCATGTGGTAAAGCCAATCATTTTTCTACACAGCGGCAAAAGGAAAAAGATGACCCTTCTCTCAGAATCACTAAAACCAAACTAGACATTAAATATGAAAACCCCTAAAGGCATAAATTGGATAGTAGTGAAATCTTTTATATTTAGATTCAAAACTTGGAGTCAGAAGTATTGGAACAGCCATGGCATAAATGAGTTTACGATTAAGTAAACAAAACCCAGAAGGCTAACAGCCCTCCGCCCTGTAACATAATTAGAGTAGATAATTCAGGACTTTTGTCCTACCTCTGCCAAAAATTGCATTTGGCAATTGTTCAAAATCATACTCTCTCCTGAGGCACTTTGGGAGGTCTGGCCTGAAAGATATTTGTAGAAAAAAAATGCTCAAAATTAATCATGTCCTGCCCTGGCCAGGTGGCTTAGCTGGTTGGGTGTGGTGTTAAAAATGGAGAGGTCACAGGTTCAATTTCCAGTCGGGGTATGTGCCTGGGTTTTGGGCTTCTTCTGTTAACTGGGGCACTTATGGAAGTCAACCAGTCACTGTTTCTCTCCCACATCACTGTTTCTCTACTTCTCTTTCCCTCCTGTCCCCTCTCTCTAAAATATAAAATAAAATAATATACAATATAATGCAATACAATAAGAATATAAAATAAATAAAAATATTTTTTAAAAATGTAACCATGCCCCTGTGTGTGTGCCTACAACAGGTTTGTGGAGGAGAGGTTTGGGAAGTGTTATGGTCTAAAAGTGCCCATCTCAATTCATTTATGGAAACCTAACCCCCAAGTTGATGGTATTAGGAGGTGGGGCCTTTGGGGAGGTGATTAGGTCACTAAAGCAGGGTGCAGCCCAATAGGATTAGCACCCTTGTGAAAAGGAGTCCACATTTAATTTGCAAATGATTTTATTTTCCCTTTCACTATTCAGGGACACAAGAAGTCTGCAACCCAGAAGAGGGTCCAACCCAGACTTCCAGCCATCAGAATTGTGATAAAAAAATTTCTGTTGTGTATAAACCACCCATTCTGTGGTATTTTGTTATAGCAGCTTGAACAGACCAAGGCAGAAGGGGAGATCAATTTACAGAAAGAATTTATAAAAAAATAATGTGAGAACTGCTAAGACAGTGTTGTCAGACTTCAGAGCGCACAGGAATTACCTGAGTATCTTATGAAGATGCATATTTTGATTCAGTAGGCCTAAAGAAGAAGCTTAGATGCTGCATTTATAACAAGTTTCCAAGTGATGTCAATGCTGCGTGTCCACGGACTTGCATGTTGAGCAACAAGATTCTAAGGCAGCAGTCTCCAAATGTTTGGCACCAGGGACGGTTTCATGGAAGACAAATTTTCCATGGACTGGGTGGGGAGTATGTGGGGGAAGGGTTAAGGGATGATTCAAGTGCACTACATTTATTGTGCACTTTATTTCTATTATTATTACCCTGTAATATGTAATAAAATAATTATACAACTCACCACATGCTAGGGTTTGCATGTAGGCTTCCCAAAACTGTGACTGAGACAAGTGTGCAGTGTGGAGAAGAGGCGCGGGCAGTAGTGGTAAATAAAATAATGGGCGGGCCACGTGCGGACTAAAATAAGTGCCGGGTTCTGACTTAAAGCCTGCCACCAGATGCTGCTTCATTGTCACATGCCACTCACTGATAGGGTTTTGATATATGTCCTCAAGCAATCGATTTATTATGGTCTCTGTGCAGTCAGACCCCTCTGCTAATGATAATCTGTATGTGCAGCCGCTCCCCAGTGCTGGCATCGCCGCCTCAGCTCCGCCTCAGATCACCGGGCACTACGTTCTCATGAGGAGCACGTGCCTTAGACCCTGCTCACAGTAGGGTTTGCACTTCTATGAGAATCTAATGCCACTGCTGATCTGACAAGAGGTGGAGCTCGGGTGGTAATGCAAGTAATGGGGAATGGCTGGAAATACAGATGAAGCTTTAGTCCCTTACCCTCCCCTCCGCTCCCCTCCTGCTGTGCAGGCAGTTCCTAACAGGCCACAACTGGTACCAGTTCATGGCCTGGGGATTGGGAACTCCTGCTGCAGGAGACTCCCAGGCAGTAGGAGGATAAGCCAAGTGGCACGGCTTCCTATACCCTGAGAAGTTCATGGACTATGATTTGCTGTCCCAAATTTGTCTCCTGTGTGGTTTTCTAAGTGAAAAGCTTATTAGGGCCAAATATCCCAGGTCTAATAAACTGAGAGAACAGAAGGGAACACAGGAGCAGCATAAGCCCAGATCTCCTTTGTAGAATCAGCAAATCTCATCTGGTGTTTCTTTCTTTTTTTCTCTTTTTTAATTGAATTAATTGGGATGACACGTTAACAAAATTATACAAGTTTCAGGAACATAAACCCACAACACATTATCTGTACACTGCATTGTGTGTTCACCACCCCAAGTCAAGTCTCCTTTTATCACCATTTATTCCTCCTTTACCCTCTGCTACCTCCTCCTGGAAATCACCACACTATTAATTTAACTAAGTTCAATAATCTTGATTAAGTGACAACCTATTTGAAAGCTGGGCAGATTCATGGTGTAGTGAAAGGCCAGGTTCAAACTAGAAATCAAAAATAATTGAAAATAAAATTCACAAGTGTAGTGTATTCTCCTAAAGAACATTAAAATATTATCTACTTTAAAAGCCATAGAAAAAAAAAGTATTAAAATACTACTTCACCAACCACACTATCAGTCTCCCAGACACAACACAAAGGCCTTCCAGATCTTTACACTTTAATTTCTTACCACTGCCCCCCCTACGTCTGTCTTGCCTACAGAGACTATCTTCTTCCTCTCCCTTCTCTTCCCTCTGGGTCAGGTACTAATTGGGTAGACACTGCTTCTCAGACTATAAAGTACACATGACTCACCTGGGATCTTGCTAAAGCAGATTCTGACACCACAGATCAGGACCAGCCCCAAACTCTGCATTTCTGACAAGCACCTAGGTGATGCTGGTATGTGCCACACTCGGAGGAGCGAGGGTTTAGATTATCTTAGCTTTCTGCTTCTTATTCCTTCTCTTATTTCTCCTCCTTCTCCCCCTTTTTTTTCAAGTTGGGAGACAGTAAATGCTGATGGTATATAGATTACATGACCCTTTCTGACTCTGTTTCATCGTCTACAATGGTAATGACAATGAAGGCTACTTTTCTATGGTTAGTAATAATATATGGAAGACCTAGCACAGTGTGGACAAACAGTATATGCTAAAAACACAATAGTTTATTTTATTCCACCTTCCTAGATTCTTTCTGGAGTTCTAGACTGGCAGTTTTTGTACATACAAGGGATAAACAAGCATTAATGATTGATATTAGCAGATATTCACAAACCAGATTTTCCCTGTTAAAAAATGTGTTATTAAAGCAGAAGCATGCATTATATAACTAATCACTGTGAAAAAGTGTGATTATTGACTGAAAAACTTCAGAAACTGGAGGTGACATCTTTTTGAGTCCAGGCCAAAATTTCAGAGAGACATAAAGGGTCTCGCCCATCTTCATCCCCCAGCAAATATCAAGCTATCAGAAATTAAGGTAAGAAAACTCAGATATCACCCACACAGCTTCTAGCCCTCTGCCTGAAGCTGAGTTCCTGAATTGACTTGGCTCTTTTTGTGCTGGGACAGATGACAAATGGGACAACTGGCTCTGTAGCGGGGTGTCTACCATCCTGCAAAACTTCACTTCCAATGGAGGGGGTGTTCTGGCCCCCGTTTTAGGCTCCCTCAAGGCTGAAAATTGTGAGACCTCAGTCACTCCCAACCACAAGTCTAATTTTATCAGGGACACTGGAGATCCAGATTCTTATATTATCTAATAGAGCACAAAAAGTCAAGCTAGCATAATTTCCAAACAAAGAGGGACTTTTAATGAGAAAGTTTCAGACATTACACATTCTCATTCCACATTGCACTCTGCGTCCATCTTCTGGGACAGAGGCATACAGATCATGGCATAACTTGCTAAGAACAATAGACAATTGTCACAGTCTATTAATTCCATCAGCTTCTGAAGGGAAGGAAAATGGTTGCATGGTGAAGTCAGAGGGTCTCGGGGACAGATGGGGATTTTCCTGAGTGTCTCCCACATGGACTGGTATATAATTAAAAGCATGATGTATAGGAGAAAACTTTCTGAGTTATCAAGATCTGTCCCATCACTGCTTCTGCAATCTGAGCCTACTCTGTTATCTAAAAAAAAAAAAAAAAAAACCAAAACAAAACTCTCTTCAGTGGTTAGCTGGGCATGGAGCTTCAGTATTAACATAGAGAATGAGAAAGTAGAGAGGGACCTTGGCTTTAAATCAGAGTGAGATGCTTTTACCTGCTGTATAGTACCGAATCCCTACCTGATTAGTCCTATCCACTATGAAACTATTCCTAAACCAGAGAGAAGGACAACGTCTAAATACTCTTAGGTTACTTAAACATGAGGGGATTAAGAAGTACAAATCAGTAGATGCAGAATAGTTATGGGGATACAAAGTACAGCATAGGGAATATAGTTAAAATACTGTAATGACTACATATGGTGCAGGTGGGTACTAGATTTATCAGGGTGGTTCCACTGTAAGTTATATAAATGTCTAATCAGTGGGTGGTACACCTGAAACTAATATAATATTTTGTATCTACTGTAATTGAAAAATAAAAATTATTAAAAAATTATAAGACAAACAATATATTCTTAGGTTTCTCGGTAAATCCTAAGCCTCTCATTTTTATTATTATTAAAAATTCACATAATTTGAAGGTATCATCCAGATAACCTTAAATGAATCATCTCAGGAAGTAGCCCAGATGGGAGCCAGGACTTCTGACTCTTCAACTAAGTGCTCATGAGTTCTTGGGGACTTAGTTCAAACTTTCTATTATCCATAAGAGATACATTAGTCTCTATTGATGTTTTCAAGTGTGTATTGTATGGAATGAGTGTTAGGTGAAACTAGGACTCAGTGAACAAATGTATCTGGATGATGCTGACTTAGGACTAGCTTTCTTTGCTCTCGGAGTCCTGAATGTGCTAATACACACATTGGGACTGTCCAAAGAGGGGCTGAAGTATGCTGCTTCCTGAAGAGCATTTGACCACAGAGCCCCTCTCCTTTGACCCTCCTCCCATTTTTGTAGCATCTCTTGGACCTTATACGAGAATGAACCCATCTTAAGTAATGGCAGCCAAAATAATATCTAAACTTGAACTAATAGTTATTATGAAAGGATATTGGATTGTACTTCTCAAGTTGCCAACCTGGAGACGCTTTTCAGAAACTTTCCACACACATTAAAAAATTCCATTCCTTTCAGCTTTTCCATTGACATGATATGAGTTTGATGTCGATCATAAAAGCATGAATGATTCCAATACCTTTATGTATTGCATCTGAAATGAATTATTCAGGCTCCTGGGACTGCTCTATAAATTCGTTGATCAGGGGAATGTTTATGTGATTTAAACATTAGCTCCAGATATTTTTGATCCAATGTTTTAGGCTGTTTTAAGAACATGTCAAATTGATTTCATGGCCAAGTCAATTGCTCAAAAACTCCTTTTGAAAATGGTTTAGGAAAAAGAAAAGAATAGATTTCATACTGGCTGGTTTAAAGGACATGTACATAGCATGCTGGAGTTCTGCATTAACCACCATCCTGGGGGATTATAAGGGTGCAGAAGGGCCCACCAAGGGTAATTTCTAAAGAAGGAAGTTATGGAAGAGCTTGGGTATTTGTCCTCAAAGTGTCTCGTTATCTATGCAGGAAAAAGAGCTAGTCACAAACAGGCCATTTCAGTGGTCCAAGCAGTGATGACTAACCATCTATTCATTTTAATTTCTTGGGTAATTGATTCTATCTATTAGCAGTCAGTCACACATTTAAAAGAGTTTTCTCCATAAAAATCTTTCCTCTTGGGTGTGATGGTCAGCTAGGCCAGTAAGTGTAGTGGATTTTGCCAGCATCTTGAATCAGTGATTTCAGACGCTCCAGGGATTGGCCATAAATACTTTCCCAAACGAGATCTACAAAGTGACTCCTGCTATTTTCTGACAAAAAATAACCCCAGAGTAGAGTACAATTTGCGATTAGTTTTCTTTTATTGTATAGCACAGCTTTACATCATTTACTCTGCTGTATTCACGATACCCTCCGAACATGGCAGATACCGGTTTAATATGCCATTTCAGCAGGACGAGGGCAGCTGAGTCCGTTTTACAGTTTGCAGTAAAAGAGGTCTTTTCTGAGATGAGAGCACAATGCTGACTTTTATGTGCCTTTCACATTTCAAACTTGGATTTTGTTGAACTACAAAATATTTACGTTTTTCACAACCAAGAAGTTCGTGTTTTGACAGATTAAATGTAAAGAGACTCTTAACTCTTTTTTGATTTTTAAAAAATGTCCAAATGCCTACTTTTCTCCTACCACCACCACTGCCACCGCTGCCATCTAATAAATAATCTACTTTTTGGAAAAGCAATTTGACGTGATTCATTTGCAAGCGGAGGCTAAGATGTGCTGTCATGTCCTCATGGAGGAGAATGATTTAATTCATACGACTCCTCAAGGGATAACAAAAATCTGTTTTAAGCTGACAAAAAGCATGATTTTGGAGTTCCCTTTTACTGAAATTAATACCACATTTATTTGAAATGTGTGTGATTCATGCAAAACTCACTTTATAGACTCAAATACCTATTACTTGAGACCACCCTCTACAATTACAAAACATTGTCAAAGGTGGAAATAGAGAATGAATTTATTATCTACAAGATCAGAGCAAGGGGCTAAAATATTTTATTTCATTTTTGAAGATCAAACTTTTGTGTCAATGAATTTAACAAGCTATAATAATTTGTTTTAAACTTTTAAAAAATTAATTGTGAAAGATTCCAAACCCAGAAAATAATACAATATCTATATATGAATTATTAGGAATAAACTTATATTAACATTCTTCCATATTTCTTTAGTTATGCCTTTTTCAAAGAAACACTGTGTTATAGATACACCCACTGCCCTCCCATTGTCCCTCTTCTTCCCTCTGCACCGGCAGCTCTACCCTGAAGTTGATTTGCATCACTGCAATGGGTATTTTGAAATTTCACTGTCTATGTGTGTATGTCCCCAAACAATATCTACTTTTGTTTTCTTATTTATCTAAATGTTATACTAGTCTACATATTTTTAAATGACTTTGAGATAAACATTTCTATAAGATACAATTCAACTCTTTTATATGTATAATTTAACAGTTTTTAGTATATTCACAGATGCATGCAAACATAACCACGGTCAATTTTACCGCATTTAATCACTTCAAAAAGAAACGCTGTACCCTTTAGCTATCACTGTCTATTCTTCCATCAGCCCTCCAAGCCCCTAGTCATTCAGTAACCACTAATCTAGATTCCATCTCCAAAGATTTTCCTGTTCTGAGCATTTCATGTCAATGGAACCATATAACATGGTCTTTTGTGACTGGTTATTGTCATTTCGAATAATGTTTTTAAGGCTTGTCCAGGTTATACTAGTTTATTATGTGGATGCACCACAGTTTGTTTATCCATTATCAGTTGATGGATATATGGGATGTTTCCATCTTTTGGCTATTATGAACCATGCTGCTGTAAACATCCATGTACATGTTATGTGGACAGGTGTTTTCATTTCTCTGGTGTATTCCTAGAACAAAGCATAATAGTTTTCTCATACACGTAGCTCTAGTTCATTGTAACTGCCATAATGGTGCCACCTTGTATTAATGAACCTTGTTTTATTTCTCTCTTCCACTGCTAATGGACAATTGAGTGCTGTTTGTTCTTTTCTTCTGCTCACAGTGCGGCAGCTCCATCTTCATATTTTCTTCCTCTCCAAAGGAAGACCTCCGCAGGTGGCTGGTGAGCACATCTGGAGCCTTTGTAGTTACTGCCAAACTGTTCTCCAGCATTGCTGAAACATCTTCACATTTGCCAGCAAGATATAAACATTGTTATTTCCCACCTTTCCCCAAAACTCAGTGTTATCCACTATTTTTTGTTTGTATTGTGATGGGTGTGAGTTGGTGTTTCATTAGTTTGCTCCAATATGTATTTCTCTGGTTATGAGTGGAGTTGAGTGCATTGTCATGTTTATTGGTCATTCCCATTTCCTCTGCAGTAAGTTGCCTTTTCACAGTTCTTGTGTTTTTTATTGGGTTATAGTTTTTCTCATTAATTTGTAAGATCACTTTTGGACATTAATTTTATGTCTGTTATGGACTGCAGTATCTTCTGATTGTGTGCATTTTTTTCAACTTTTGAAAAAATATTCTTTTCAGCTTTATTGAGATATAATTAACATATATGTTGTGAAAGTTTAAGGTGTACAATGTAATAATTTGATATACATACATATTGCAAAACAATTACCATAATATGATTGGTTTGCATGTCCATCACTTGACTTAATTTCCATTTGTGTGTGTGGGGGGAGAACATTTAAGGTACACCCTCTCAGCAACTTCCAAGTATATAATACAGCATCATTGGCTGCAGTCCCCATGCTGCACACCAGATCTCCAGAACTTGCTCTTCCTACAACTGGAAGTTTGTACACTTTGACTGACATCTCCCCAGCCCCTTCCTCTGTCCCTCCACCTCCCAAACTATTCTACTCTGTTTCTATGAGTTCAACTTTTTCAGGTTTCACGGAGAAGTGAGACCATACAGTATTTGTCTTTCCCTGTCTGACTTATTCCACTTAGCACGATACCCTCAAGGTCCATCCATGCTGTATCCAAAGTTTTAAAATGCTTTTTATCATACACCGGTTTTAAATTTTAAAATCAAATTCTCAGTATTTTCCTTTATACCATATATTTTGTATCTTGATTTAAAAATTCTCTCTTACTACAATTTTATTATTGTTCTGTACTTTTTAATGCTAGGTTTTGCTTTTTTCACATTTAAATCTTTAATTCATTTGATATTGTATGTGCATTATCATGGAATAAGTTAAAAATTTAATTTCACCTTATTCTATAAAGTTATTTATTTAGATATTTAATTGTCCTAGCATCACATATTAAATAGGTGATTCTTTCCTCATTGACTTAAAATGCCACATTTGTCACACATACTCCAATATTGTGTGTGTGTGTACTAATGAGGGAGAAAGAGAGGGTGACAAGGAGAGGAAGGGGAGGGGAGGGAGAGATTACTTCTGGGGTCTCAATTCTGCTCTGTTGGTTAGTCTGTCATGAGCTAACATCACATTATTTACTTCAGCTTTATACTAAGCCTATTACCTAAGAAAGTGAATCCTTCCTCTTTCTCCTCCTTTCTTTTTCATTTTCAAAACTATCTAGGCTGTTCATGATCTCTTGCTATTTCCTATATATATTTAGAATCAAATCACAATTGTTAATGCTCACTTATTAAATTCCAGGAAAAGCCTGCTGGTGTTTTTATTATAATTGTATTGAATTTAGATGAATTTGAAGAAAACTGATTAACTTTAGACTTTGTTGAGATAAGTATACAATCTGAAGTTCAAAGTGTAACCACTAAAAAAATAGAGATGTAGTATATAACTTCCAATCTAGTACAAAGAAAAAAGGAAGTACAGAAATCACAGTCTATTAAATTGACCTTAGCAATCATCTGCTTTTTTCCATGTTATTGTGTTTACTATTTCACTAGCACCTGTATTTTACAGACCTTACGAATTATCATTAGAATGAAATTAAAAAGGGAAAAACAGGCAAAAAAAACCCAAGATAAATTAGAGAACAAATATTATGGAAAAAAACTCTATTGTATCAGTAACTATAATTATTATAAATGAACCAATTCACTGGTTACATGTTAGAGGCGCTCAGACTGAAAGCAGCAGCTTTATTTCAGAGCCTGTGTTCCCACTCCCCTCTCACCTGCTTCACAGGCTCTGTCTGTCATCCTGCACAGAGTATTGGGAGGCCCCCACCACAGCCCCGCCTCTCAGCCCTGATCCACTCTGTGTTTCCATCTCTGGTTTCATCTTTATTTCAGGCAACTTGGTGTTCTTCTTCTTACTCATGAGTTTATTGCACATTTAAGCATTGTACTTTGCTAATTTTTTGCAGCATTTTCTAAGGCTTTATAGCTGGAGAACTGTCATATTATCTTCATCTGCTATCTTTCCAAAACCAGAACTCCTCCCACAACAAGTTCTTACCAGTGCACCTGGCCCTGAAGCAACATAGCTCATAAAGTCCTTAAAATACAGCAAGTTCTAAATGATTCTAGCTGATGGATCACGTGGGTTTGCCAAACAACAGACACTGGATAATTTCTGTGTGTGAGTGAGGGTTCCACAGAAGCAATAGGCTATAGATAGATATATAAGGGGAGGAAATTTATCACAGAAATTGGCTCACACAATTATAGAGGCCAAGAAGTCCCATGATCTGCTGCTTGTGAGCTGGAGACCCAGGAAAGCTAGTGGTGTAATTTAGTCTGAAGGACCAAGAACCTGTCCGAGGACAGGAGAAGGCAGGTGCCAAATTCATCCTCCCTCTGCCCTTTGGTTCTATTCAGACCTTTGACAGATGGCATGCTGCCTACCCACATGGGAAGGGCTTTTTTTTTAACCCTGTCTACCAACTCAAATGCTCACCTCTTCTAGAAACATCATCACAGACACACTTGGAAATAAAGTTTTACCTACTATCTGGGCATCCCTGAGAACAGTCAAGTTGACACACAAAATTAACCTTCACAGCATGCTTCACTGATTCTATAATTTATTTCTAAAACTCTGCTGTGCAATAGAAGATATGATTATTGTTTAGTGAAACAGACACAAGAATTTCTTCTTTATGTACTCAGTAGTCAAGAAAAATTACCCAAACAGTGTGGTATGGGATATATAAGCTATGGGGTTTGTTTATGGAAAATGCTGGTATTAATCAGCTCCTCAGCTCCCATCACAATGAGATGTGTCTCCCATCACTGTGTATTTTGGTATTTATTTTGAGAACATAACATCCTTAAATATAGACATAGAGAACATATTCTGTGGAGAACACACTCAATGCTGTGCCCCATCCTGAGTCATTGGTTCAGGAAAAGGTGGCCACCTAGAGGAAAGGTAGCTCCACCCTCCGGGAACCTTGATGGCATAGAGAGTCCCTCTGCTGAGCAACATTCACACGTGCTGGTTTAGAATAACGTGGAGGTTCCCATCCATCCAGGAACCAGAGTTATTCAGCTGGGGGGCGGGCAGTACAAGAGCACACTGCTTTTCTAAAAATAAATTTGAAGAAAAAATATTAAAAATAAGATAATATCACCAAAACAATGTCTCTGAAACCCCCAAGTTTTAGTGTGTGGGGAAAATAGGACTAGAGCAATAAAGAATGTTATTTTTGTTCTAGTCTTAATCATCCCTCCATAGTCTTACACCCAGAGCTCTGAGCACTGGGGCCAGAGTGTGGACAAGTGAGCACTTCTTACTTTTATCTCTGTCCTTGGCAGACAGGGCTTACTCCTAACATAGTTCATGGAATAGTGGGTAAACGGCATGCAGGATATTGTTTGGCTTTTGAAGGTGGTCAGTTATCTTCATTATATACCCAACAGCCATTTGCTCTTCTTTGCTCCTGAGTCCCTGATTTCACTCAGGTTGCTACATTTCACCATGTGGCTCTGGTGAAAATCCTGATTCATCCTAGTCAATCACCACCATCCTATTATCTTGGCCAGTAAGTGAGTCTGGGGGTGGGCATGTATTCTAGCCAATGAGAATTAAGAGGAGATCTGGTGGGAGTTTTCTAGCAAAAGAATCCTTCTTTATAAAAAAAGACAAATGGGAATGAATGACCCTCTCATTTTTCTGCACACTGTTGTTCGTCAATGATGTTTGTAGCTTTGGAAGTCACCATGCACGTTTGAGGGGAGCTTGCCAAGTGCAAGGCCAATACGTTGAGGTTGGCATAATGAGAAGAAGACGGAGCCAAGGCCCCGATGCCCTTGAGCCACCCCAGAGCCAGTTCACTCTAGCACTTCTGGTCCTGTTTGTTGTAATGGTCCTTATTGTTTAAGCCAGGTGAGGCAGCATTTTCAGTTATATTTCAGGATGTTCTATAATAGGTCAAGTCACCCTACGTGATACAATAGCAGTCTTTAACGGTCTTTGGTTTATTCACCACTCAACAGGTCTTTGTAACATTTGAAGGCCAGGGACAGCAAAGATTTCAGAGACCTAACTTCACAATGGGGAAGCGATGATGGATATGAAATGAGGAGGCCGTAGGGTGTGACAAGAGGCTATTTCTAGAATTCCTAGGTGCAAAATCTCCATTACCCATATCAACAGAGACTTCTAACACCGCTGGAGGTACCCACTAACTGATGATTCGGTGTTGAGGCTGCTGTGGTTTAATTAGTAATGGGGCTCTTGCCTGCAGCAAAGTAGAAAATTCTGTTTTTTTTTTCTTCTTTTTCTGAGGTACAAACACTGCTCAAGATGCTTGACTCTGCAGGGAGGAAGGAGGGATGCTGAAAATCTGTTTCTTTGGCACCTTTGCCCTGTGGCAATAGTGGCATCTCAGAGGCTGAGCTGCTTGCTTTGCAATTAAAAATGGGCAGTAGATTTTCTCCATCTTTTCCTGAGTGAACACAACAGTTCTAAGCAATAGATGACTCCCAGATAAAGAATATGATGCTTTGTTTTGTTTTCTTGTTTGTCATTTTCTCTTAAAATTGGAAACAGCTGGTAGCTAAGGATCTCAGGCTTCCAACTGGGAAGGTGTCTTGGACACACCAAGGCAGGTCTGGTTGGGGAGGCGGGGACGCCTGGCCTAGATTCCAGTGCAGCAGAGATATGTCCACACGAGAGGCAAGGACTTGTCCAGAATTTCCTCCCTAGGAAAACTGCTCTGAAAATTCATGTCAAAATAGAAAAATATCTTAAGAGCAACAGACACACATCCTCCTTCCTCCCTCCAGCCAGTCTAAGAACAACCATGGAAGACTCATTGCAAGTTGGGTCCCAGTGTGCCCATTGTCACAACTCTAGTGCATCTGTGTATCACATGAAGACATGTGGTACATAGACACTCTGGAATACTACTCGACCATAAGAAAAGATGAAATACTGCCACTTGCAACAACATGGACAGACCTTGAGGATATCATGCTAAGTGAAATAAGTCAGTCAGAATAAGCTAAAAGCCATATGATTTCACTCTTATGTGGGATATAAAAAACCAAAACTCATAAACACAGACAATGGTGTGGTTGTTACTAGAGGGAAGAGGGTGGGGATGTAGTAGAGGGTAAAGGGGGCCAAATATATGGTAATGGAAGGAGACTTGACTTTGAGTAGTAAACACAATGCAGTATACAGATGAGGTGCCATGGAAATGTACACGTGAAACCTATATTACCTTATTAACCAATGCCACCCCAATAAATTTAATTAAAAAGGGGCTTATACCATTTGCGACAGCATGGATAGAACTGTAGAGCATTATGCTAAGTGAAATAAGCCAGGTGGTGAGGGACAAATACCATATGATCTCACCTTTAACTGAAACATAATCAACAAAAGAAAAAAGCAAACAAAATATAACCAGAGTCATTAAAATTAAGAACAATCTAACAATAGCCAGAAGAGAGAGAGGAGGCAACAGTGGGAAGAATGGTTTTCAGGAACTACTATAAAGGACACATGGACAAAACCAAGGGGGAGGGTGGAAGCAAGGGAGGGAGGCAAGTTTGGAGAGGGGGGAGAGGTGGGGAGAAAATATGGACAACTATAATTGAAAAACAATAAAATAATTTAAATGAAAAAAAAATAATACATGTCTTAACTAGTCAGCAGGGAAGGGTCGTGGGGAGAGGGAATGGAGAAGGAATATTCTAGGGACCAGCAGTATGTTTCAGATTTTTGTGGAGATTCAGAGAAAGCTGAGCTCCCTTGCTACCTTGCTGTCCCCTAACTGTCCCCTGGTGTTCATATCTGGGCTGCTGGGTCCGAGAAATCCTAGATCCCTGGACTAGAGCAAGGTGTGGAGAGAGAGGTTAGTTTCTCACGTGTTAATGGTCCTTCTCTGTTAGTAACTGGAGTGAACTCTGATGGGGAGAAAAAAATTTTAAAAAAGATCTCAGACTCTTCCTCTGTTTTCAGCTTTCTTTTTTGTCTGCATTCATCAACTGCCCTGTGCTTTAGTCACAGCTTGCTGGAGTCCAACAAAACAGCTGAGATTTAGAAAGCAAACAAAAAGATAATCACTCAGAAATCAGATTTAAATCTGCAGTGACTAATGTTGCTTCGTTAGAGAAATAAAAGTGTGAAGAAGCTTTTTCTTCTAAGGTCACTAAACAGTTGTAGCCGGCACAAATAGGTTTGGGGCCATTTGCACTGAGTGGGGTAAAACCCACCTCACATGTGAAAACAGGTTACGTTTACTTTGATTTCAAAGCACTTGCAATTGCTCAGAAAATGGGGAACCATTCTTCTCTCTGATTTTAAAGACTTGATACTTTCTTTATTAGTTGTCGTGGCTGAAAATCATATAACTTCTCTTCTGGTAGATCCCAAATGTCACCCCCATATCAGGAAAATGAAGATGCAAATATGACATGGGAACTCGGTGTGGGCCAAAATTGCAATGCATATCACACTGTCATCTTACAAAGTGACTTTTTAAAATAAAAAAATAAACAAATAAAGCCAGAAAAACCCCACAGCAACACGTTAATGCCTCAACCTGGAACAATGAAGCTCCATTAAAAACACTTGCCATTAGCTACCATCTGCTGTCAGCAATTGGGGGTAATTTTTATGTCCTCCTGACAGCTTTGCCTCGTTCCTCAGCCCCTTGATGAAGCAAAGACACCTGTGGATAAAACGGTTAGGGGTAAGGATCTACAGCTTTTCAGAGCTCCGAGCTTGGTGACTAACATTCAAAAATCTGTTCACGGTTTCCAAGACTGCATGTCGAATAAAGAAGTTTGCAAACTGTATTCCCCTCCCCAACACTGTGCTCCGTTTCTGTCAGCATTCTCTGTACAGAGCAGCGGTAAGGTAGACTCACTGACTTGATGTATTTGGGAACTTTGGACAATAAGATAACTGCACTCTTGACTCTGCTCTGAAAAATGAGGAAAGTTATATGATTCTTTTGATTGGAATTCCTCCAGGATACATACAATTTTCTTCCATTTGAGTCTATATACTTTTGACTATTTAGTAAATATAATTCTTGTTCACACCAAAAGTAATTTTCTCTTTGTAGTGCTTGGGTTAATAAACTTTTTAAAAATATTTTTTAAATTAATTTTTGAGATAGGGGAAGGAAAGGAGAAAGAGAGGGAGAGAATAACATTGATCAGTTGCCTTTCATCTGTGCCCCAACTGGGTCAGAACCTGCAACCAGGAATGTGACCTGACCAGGAATTGAACCAGTGACCTTTCACTTTGAGGGACAAAACCCAACCAACTGAGCCACAATGGTCAGGGTGGGTTCAGAAATCTTAAAATAATAATAATAATAATAATAATAATAGCAATCAAGATAAATGGTAGAGTTACCTGCTCCTCCACAATTTGATAAACAACTCTTGCACAGCTTTTGGGGTAAAGAAAAAAATATTATTAAGATTTCAAGTGCATTGAGACTACTGTTTTCTATCTTTTGGATATAGTCTTACTGCATATGAGGACTATGATTAGAGAAAGGAATGCAGTTAAGTAAAATGTCTGAATAACACATGCTGGTCTTTTACTTATTCCCTATAGGGGTTTCCTTGTCTGGCTCTCTGAGATGGTATAAGTCATAAAATGCACTTTGATTTCCCTAGAATAGTCCTTGTCCAGTTTTTGGACTACATAGACTTTTTTGAGATAAAACCCCTGCATTCTTCTGTGAACCCACTTGTTACAGTAGAGGGAATGGACTGTGGGTGTAATAGCAGTCTCCAATGCCAAGGGTAGTGCCCTCTGATACATTCCAGGAACTCGTGGTTACTGGTGTTGTCGGGGTGGGGGAAACTTTCCCCCACCCCTTTAGTTCTTCTGGCTGGTTGAATAATTCAAATGACATATAACAGATTAACAGGAGAAAATAAAATTTTAATATGTGAACACAGGGAATTCACATAAGCATGAAGATTCCAGAGACAGTGAGGTGAAATAAGGTATGTCTTTTTTGGACTAAGGGAGGTGGGGGAGGTAGGAAATTCATGGATATTGTCACAGGACCACCCAGAAACAATGGGGCACAAAAAGGATTTAGGGAACAGATTCTTCTTTGGATCCCCCCATCTGCCACACTAAATTCATACGTGCTAAGGTGAATCAAGGCCAGCCTGGGAAAAGTCCAGTCATTGTTAATTTGAGAATGGTTTGCACAACATTGATGTAACCTGGCAGCCAAGGAGAGTGGGCTGGAATGTACATTTGTGAACAATGACGACTTCACTGTACTAGTCAGTGGGGGCGGTAGACGCCACTGAGCGAGCATGTGTACTGTGTGGCTGTAGCATTCAAAATAACTGAGAGAGTAGAGCAAATGAATCTGCATCAAATTTTGCCTTAAGGCCCTGGTTGGTGTCACTCAGTGTATTGATTGCCAGCCTGTGAATCAAAGTGTCACTGGTTTGATTCTCAGTTGGGGCACATGCCTGGGCTGCATGCCAGGTCAGGTCCCCAGCGGGGAACATGTGAGAGGCAACCACACACTGATGTTTCTCTCCCTCTCTGTCTCCTCCCTTCCCCTCTGTCTAAAATAAATAAAAATGTAAAAAATATAATTTTTTTTAAAAAACATTATTTTGCCTTAAGCTTGAACATTCCTCCATGGAAACTATTTGGATGATGAAGAAGGCTGCAGCTATGGGCAACTGGTGATTGACAGCTTTATTATGACAATGTTGCCGCTCGAGCCTCACATCTCATTCAGAGTTTTTTTTGTAAAACATCAAATCACCCAGGTCACTCAGCCTCTTTCCAGTCCAGATTTGGTGCCCTGTGACTTCTGGCTCTTCCCAAAACTAAAATCACCTTTGAAAGGGAAGAGATTTCAGATCATCATTGAGATTCAGGAAAATATGAAGGGGCAGTTCATGGCTATTGGGAGAACTGTGTGAGGTCCCAAGGTGCCTACTTGGAAGGGGAGTGAGGTGTCATTGTCCTATGTACAATATTTTTTGTATCTTGTATCTTCAGTAAATGTTCCTGTTTTTCATAGTACATGGCTGGATACCTTCTGGACAGACTTTGTATGCTAAGGTTCCCTTCCTGAAGCAGGTCTTTCTATCTGAATCTCTTTAGGAGGTGAGGGGGAGTTCTTCCTGAGTTTTCTGGGATTTAATAGTGTTCTGCTTGAAATATAAATCTGCCTGCCAGGGTGGGTCTGTCTCAGGAGACTCGCATAACGAGGTCATGCTCTGTTACTTCATTTTTGGCTTCTGTCTCCAGGTGGTGCACTAAGAAGGAAAATGAGAGGTGGGGGAGGGGCAGTAGAGAGTGGGACGGAAATAGAGGGTGGGCCTGGGCCACCCCATCAGATATACTTTCTTTCATTCACATTTTTGCATTGCAGATGCTAAAAAACAATATTAATACCTTTCCTCCCACCTCCTAAGTTCTTTTGGCTGGGCTAATAATCAAATTAACAGAGACAGGTTAATGGGGAAAAAAGTTTAATACATGCACATGGAGAATTCACATAGGTGTGATAATTCCAGAAAGAGCAAGGCAAAACTGGATATAGAAAACATTTTTGGATGGAGGAGAAGTGGGTTGGGATGGGATATTAAATTTCAGAAGTGAGTTGAAGAGAAAGGAGTACGCATGCAGGAAAACCCTTGCTGGGAAACTCAGAAACAATGGGACCCAGCAGGGTCCAGGTAACAGGCACCTGCCTCAAACCCTCTTGCTTACCATGCTTCATTCTAACTAGGCTAGGGGACATCCTACAATCTCCTTCATGAAGCAGCTTTCTCTGTCTGAATTCCTTTGCCAGGAAAGGGGGGAGGGTCAAAGTTTCTTTCAGAATCTTTTGTTTTTAAATAAACAGCGCAAAATCAATGTCCCCAAAAGGCAGCTTCAGGATAGCAAAACTTTTGTCCCTTCAGCATTTTTGTTGCTCCTACCCTATAGACAGTATTACTTGCCTTAATTTCAAAGAATCTTGCGGTCTGCTTTCTACTTAAGCCAGTAGTAATGCTGGAAGCCTCGCTTTAAGTCCATCCAGAGCACTCGGGCTCTGCTGGGAAGAAGTTGCACAAGGTGCACAATCTCTTCCTTTTCCTTTCGTTCTTCTCTTTTTTTAAATCTCAGCCTGGCCGTGGACCTCACCCAGACCAGGAATGCCAAACGATGCTGGTCTGCAGGTAGTCTGGAGGACTCCAGGAGACTAGCAGGTGTTGTTGTAAAGGGTGAGAACCACTGCTCTAGGAATTTACATTCTGCCTACAATGAGCATTTTGCATGGTTATGTGATTCACTGATCAGGACTCTCCTTCATCTAGCTGTATCAGTTATTTTCTTTTGGGCAGCAGGGAGAACTCAAACCCAGAGTAACTTTGACAATGGGGGTTTTGCAATCCCTGTGGTATAGTCATTTGAACTCATGGAGAATAAGAATAATAGCCTGATGCTGAAATATTGCTCAAACTCAAAGAACACATCATCTCTGTGCAAATTGGTAATTATAATCCCCAAGAAAGAGGGCATGATCAGGTTAGGTCTCATCATCCAATGTCAAACACTCCACTTAACCAGAGATTCACACATGGCCAGGTGGTCCTGCTCATGTTCGGATCAGTCACTATTTTCATCAGCTTTATCACCGTTGTCATCTCCAACACATACAGGTCCTGTTCTAAGCATTTTACACACAGACACTCAATTTAATTGTATCAACAATTCCATGAGGTAGATACTATTATTTTCCCTATTTTACAGATAAGGAAACTGAGGCACAAAAGTGTGAAATTAGTTGCGCAGGCTGACCCAGCTAGTAATGGGAGGAGCCAGAATGCTGGCTCCAGGTCCATGCCACTAAATGATAGCACACTCACACACTCATGCTGGCCGAGGCTTACACCTGATTCAATCAGGTGCGCTGACACAGATAGTAATGCTCCACTGAGTCCTGGGGGCCCCTCGCTCTGTCACTTAAATCCCTTTACTTGATGGGTCTGGTGGAGGTTCGGGGATTCTTAAGGAAGAGCTGGGCCAGCCAATTTAGGGCTGGGGGAAGAGGCTAGTTTCAATAAGTACGGAGGAAGTATTTTAATATTTTAATGATGGGTAATCCCTGGTGACACCTACACTCCTCAGAGTATATATGCATACTTACAGCACTCAAATGTTGTTTATTTTTCCTTAATTGAAAGTCCTCTTTCCTCTAACCAAAAATAAGGTACCAGTGCTACCACCTCCTTTCTGACACATATACACGTACCCTACCATTTCAGTAATATACAATTTATACCATTTATTTTAGAATCAAACAGTATCTACATGGAGTGTCTTCAGAGTCTCTATCTCAAATTAGTTCAGATTGCAACATTCACAAGTATAACTCATATCCGAAGGTTATTATTATTATAAAGAAAGAATAAGTTCAAGGGCTGGACAGCGTCTCCTTTTGCACTTAAAAGTTACAAGTTTGTTAACAGTGCAGTAGAGTCTAGCTATACTCTAAGTAGAGCCAAAGTGAAATTATTTAAGAATCAAATATAGAAATTACTTACAAAGAGAGTTCATTTAATGAGATTGGCAATCCTTGAATGAATGAATAAGGCCTATACAGATATAGAGCTGACATCACTACCCAACATTTTAAATACTTGCACTGACTTAATGCAAATAACCCACCCTAAGGAGGAAACTAACCAATTTGGGAGTAATGCCCATTGAAAACAAATTCTGATCTCAAGTCCAGTGTTGTAATCATCTTTTGCACATGAGGTCCACAGTATACAAATGAGAGAATTGACTTACTTCACCCAGTTATAAGCCAATAACAGCCTTTTCCCTCTCCCCAAACTCTGATGCACTATTGTTACTTGGACAGGGTAAAACACCTTCTCTTTTTGTGCCTTGTCTGCTTTATAACCAGGCAAAATTTACAAAATAACCACCACCAGAACCACATAGCTGCAGTCAAAGCCATATTTTCAGTTGCTTTCTTTTCACGTGTCAGAAAAGATGCATGAAGGAGATTCTATGAGGCCCTGGGGCAGACAGGCTTCCAAGGGTCCCACAGGCAACACTTCCAGAGATATTTCTCATTCTGAGAAGACTGCTTTGAAGCAATCAGGGGGCAGATCTCATGGACACACCACCACCTTGAGAAGCATCAGAGCCAGTCAGCCTCTCTCTCTCTTATTTATTTTTAACTGTAATAAACAGGCTGAATGAAATTGCCTCCAAGAATTAAAGTCCAGTGTGATGAAAGGTAACGTTTCTCATCAATACACCCCAAGCCTGAGGCGGTTAATCCTGCAGGTCTGTTTTGCTTGTTTGTTCTCAGTTCCCCAGGAGGAGGTGACAAGCAGCGGTCAATTGTCAGAGCTGACAGGTGGAAATAGCACCGAGCCAGTTTGACACGCAGCTCTTCTCACATCCCAGAACTTGAGATTGTTTGTGTGGTGCCTGAATTATTTGCCCAGAAGGACTTACGTCCTCTCTTCTGATAGACTTGTACCTTATACCAACCCTAATCTTAGAAGAAATAAGGAAAATTTACAGTGTTGAAAATGGCCCCTTTGTGACAATAGTATTGCTCAGTTCGATATCTGCTCGGGTTGTGAGCATTCCCTGAACTTGAAACAGGCCAGTTCTTCATAAACCATTTCTCCTCCAGGGAGTGGGAGTGTGGTCCAACCCGATGTTAGAATCCCAGTTACAAGCTGATGGGGTGGATTTACTGTAATTACAGGGTCCTGGGGCTCCAGGTTAAGACTTACTTTCTTGACTTGAAAGGACGAACGTCAGTCTGGTTTGACTTATTTCATTCAGGTGGGGGTCATTTTCTCCTCTCTCTATTAGAACTGCAGTATTTTAAGTGCGGACGACAATGATAATGACCACTGCTTATAATGCAGGAAAAAACTTGTCACTGAGCCGTTCACTGCCATCCCAGGGCATGCGAAATGATTTTTATTATAGTAAAGGTGGAAAAGCTCTTCCATAATCCAATCTTAGTGGTTTTGGTTTTCTTCCTGTTACCCCCATAAATCGTCCAGTAGAAGAACCTGAGACTTGCTTCCGTTGAAGTGTTTGCACCGCCTTGTATCTAGCTTTGTCAAGCCTTTGTCACTGATGGCGCCGATTCATGAATCTTTAACAGGTTGTTCGTCTTAACTAGCTCATCCTACGGATGAAGAAACTGAGGCTTCAGAGGGAGGAAGTGACTTACCTAAGACTCCAGCATGAGAAAGGGGAAAAGCTGGAATTAGATGGCAACGCTCCCAATAGTTATTTGAGATCATTATCACCCATGTCCTGTCAGGCAATTTACAACTTAATAAAAATCAAGTTATAGTAGCAACTTTCAGTCTACTGAGTGGGAAATAGATCTGGTAGGTGAATATCCATAACAGAAAAAGTAGAAGAATGTAGGGAAAAAAGATTCTGTTTAACTTTGTCCCCAGAGCTCACATACATATACTTTCAAATAATTTATTTTTATGTGCCAGGCACAATTTTACATTCGACATGAGACAGAAGGAGAGTGCCTTTCCAATTTAAGGTTAACCAAAGAGAGGCCACAGTTAGAGTTTTATTGGGTAAGGGATTGAGAACACGTGCTGGAAGTTACCCCAACAACACTCATTGCCTGCTTCAGAGGCCTCACGTCTCAAGTCTATTCACGATGCAGGACTCGCTAGGCCACAGGCACAGCGATCCCATGTCAAGAGTAAAGTTGAAGCCTAATTGATTTTCCCACAGAAGTTCAGTAGACTGTTATCCTATATTCTAAATGTATAAATCAGATCTTATCAGAACCTCTTACATCAGGAGATTTAATGCTTTAGTGTTGAACTAAGGTGAAAGACGTACATAGGAAAGTGCACACCGTGTTTGGTTTGATGACCCGTCACAGCCTGAGTACATTCGTGTAGGCAGCACCTACATCAGGAGTCAGCACACTGCTGGCATCTGCTCAGACCCGCTGTCGGTCACCAGCAAGCCCCCACCTCTCTGCAGTCTCAGGTAACCACTCTCCTGCCTTCTAACCACACACACTACACACACACTCCTGTTTTGTGCTTATGAATGGAATGATGCCGTATGTACTCTTTAGGTTCTTATATCTTTGTTCAATCTTTGCCTTATGAGAATAAACCATACGGTTGCATGCACTTGTAATTGTTCATCTATGGAGAAGCCAAATCTCAATTTATTTAACCATTCTACTCTTGTGGAGTGTTTGGGTAGTTAGGCTAAAGATTTTTGATTGTGTTGAATTGCTTGCAGAAGATGTTACTTCAAAGGTAATAAAATCACCTTTTGGAAGTGCGGCATATTTCAATGAAGGACTTACTAGCTCACACTATATAATTATTTTCTGAAATCTAGTTTATGCCTTTCTGTGTGTGTGTGTATGTGTGTGTGCCTTTGACTGTACTTTCCTTGCAACCAACAGTTTCCATCGAGGCTTTCAGTGGTTGGATCCTCCACCAGGCGGCAGGGAGCCTTAACATTGCATGCTCTGATCAAAATAAATGGCTGAATTATTGTGACATTAGTAAACAGGTAATTTATTTCCCATGTCATTGCTCCTCACCTCAAGCTGGTTAGCCAAGACTTCTCAAAACCCCCAACTTGTTTGACCTGCTGCCAGTTACAGTCCATTTCAAGCTCTTCTGCACAAAATGCAGCCTTTCAAAGGGAAGACACCTGCGCCCAGCAGGAGGGTTACTCACCAACTGCCAAGTCCTTTGTTACAGTGTCTAGAAACAAAATGATCTTTCCATCTGGAATGTGTCTGCTGCCATGACCGCCGGCCTCGAGTTGACTGCCAGCCTCTGGTACCAGACAGAGGCAGAGAAACGGGGAGGAGGGCTCTGGGGAATGGACTTGGTGAGTTATTGACACTGGAATTTTAAAGCTAAGCTTCTCTGAAGGAGGAGCATTTATTTCCTCGGTGATCTCAGCTAAATACACTTCTTTCTAGGTCTGGTTTCTCCTTCTGTGAGCCCAATTCTAGCTCATTTACTTCTGGCTTATTTAAAAAATTTAAAAGCCCTTTTATTAATTCTCATTTTTCTCTAAAATATTCTCCTTCATGAAAAATGAAATCCTGATTGGGGTCCCAGCCTTTCTTCAAAGCAGTAGAAACCAGGGTGCTGCTGTTCTGTTTCACCCCCTCCCTGACTATGCAGGATGCAGGAGCCCTCTGTCTGTCGGGAAGGCAGCTGGGTCGCACACACACGCACACACGCACACACGCACACACGCACACTCGGGTTGGTCCCTTTGTAGTCTTGGACCTTTGCAGCAGGCTCCTTTTTCTAGGTGTCATGTAACACTGCACATCAAGTTCATCTGATGGTTAATGGGAGAAAGGTTTCACACCAACCCTCTTCTTCCTAATTGAAAATTACCAGTTTCTCTGTGATTTCCAACAGCCTGCTCTTCATGAGGAAGCAGAGGGCTTCTGGAAAGGTTGGCTTTGTTTCTAGCTCCACTGACCTGGGCCCAGATTTAGCGTTCAGGGTGCAGATTTGTTTTTAAATTGTATAGTGGAAAATGGGCACTAACAGAGAAAGCATTTTAATTAAAATTTTTTTTAAAAAATTTCAGA
Organism: Tonatia bakeri; assembly: GCA_004024845.1. NCBI lineage: Eukaryota > Metazoa > Chordata > Mammalia > Chiroptera > Phyllostomidae > Tonatia > Tonatia bakeri. Next base: position 112,283 of record PVIA01002788.1, read on the forward strand.
TTACTAGTTTCTATTTAAACATTTCCAAGAACTTTAAGATTACAACTAGGGCCTCCTGTTTGATAGAACTGCCATGGATGGGATGGGATGGAGGCCACCCAGTTTGTTGCTTTAAGGTAAGGTATTGAGAAAGGAAGGAAAAACTTAACTATATCAACACATTCTGTAAATTGCAAAGCCCAGCACAAATGTATTGTTATTTTAATTGGCCCTGAAAAATTAAATGTTTCCAAGTTGTCCTAATAATGTCCTTGGTCGTCAGGTTGAGTATAATCCTGAAGAGCAGCGACCACCAAACACAGAACCAGCATCTCTCTCCCCTCGTGGAAGCTCCGCGCTAATCTATTTCCTCCAAAGGTAAATAACTTCCCAGGGGCTCCATCTCTGTATCCTATTTAATTAAAACAACACTAATCACCAACTAATCAAGCTCTCTCTTCACAACCTATTGTATTCCAACAAGTCCGGTTTTGTTTATTTGTTTTTCTTCCTCCAGGGAGAAAAAAGGATCAGAAAAGGTAGGTAAGGGTATGAGGTCAGCAAAGGAGATTTATGTAAGAAAAGTTAAACTACCAGGGGAATCAACTCCATTCAGCCATAAAGCATTTCCCCCTGAAAGCTCTGGAAGGATTTCCAATTATTTACAAACAGATAACAGTGTATAGCTCCCTCAGTATTACAGATAAGTCACCAGAAAACAACTCATTTGACAAAATTGCCTAACAGCCCATTAACTGTATAGCTCCACTAAATATCCACTATGGGCCACCCTCTGTGCAGTTTGCTAAGGAACCAGTGCAATGAGCTCCCCAGTAGCATTCTGGAAGTCATGAAATGAGAAGCAAGAAATGGCTTATATGCTGATGTGCCAATTATATCAACTGAGGAACTGGTTGTTGTTGTTGTGTGTGTGTTTGTGTAAGGGAAGGAGGGAGAGAGAGAGAGCATAAATTGATGGTAAATTCCCAGTAAGAGTAAGCCAATGGTAAGTTAAGATTCCAGACCTTCTAATGGTGAACAAATGTTTCATTACAATCTGTTTAGGGACAGCTCAGTTTAGTGATCACTAGAGAAATCCCTGTCTTTTGGTTAGTTTTTGAGAGTGAAAACTTATTCTCCTCATCTTAATGTAGATAAATTCTTACTGTATCGTGGTCCAATTGGGAGGGAACTCAGCCATGCTAACCAGGAGACTCTGGGACGAAATAAATGACTCCAGTTTAGTGGGGCACATTTACAGTCCTACCAAACAACATTTCTGAAAGTTTATCTCTTATTTTCTGCCTCTTGAGATGACTCCTCAGCAATGAGAAAGGCCAGGTCACTTGGTATGTTTTAAAATAAAAGCCAAAATAAATATTACAAAAGCTGATACAGATTAAAAATTTGCATTTAAGGTATTAGCATGTTCAATACAGAACATACAATGTAATAAAACTTGCCATTTCAAACATAACCAGAGGATTTATTTTGAAATTTAAATTGTTACCTGTAAGTACAATATTATAATCTGGTAATGAGACAAAAGTTTACAATGATTTGATGAAGGTTATCTTTTCCAATCCTGTTGGTTCACCTCCATAATTACATATGTAAACATCTGTAAATAGTATCAGAAATTTAACTCTCAGGCAGTCATTGAATGGAAGGCCTTGGCCACAAGAACCTCTTCCCCGGTCATTCTACCCAGAGGCCCTCACCGCGTTGCTTCACTCCGCCTGCTCATAATGCTGAGTAAGGTCTGGTGGTGGGAGGTGACATGAGGAAATAGGTGATTCTTTCCAGTAGTTCTCAAAGGTAAGTCCTTGGTGGATTGGGAATCACCAGGGACAATTTGAGCTGACCTGTCTTAAAAATACAATTTTTTTAAACCAACCTGGTTTTGATCTCATGATGAAACACAGAAGCAGGCACTCAGGGTCCAGGAACTCCTGAATTTTCCATACTATCGGGGGCTTGCAGCCACCACCGTGAAGGAAATGAGCCTTTCCCCTGAACAAAAGGCTCCAGAGAACCTTGGAAAATGCCTACACTCCACCATGCCTGGCTTGAATTCAACCTGGGGACTGTTTACAGGAGGTGGGCCCTATGTGGCATGCTGTTCCCTACAATACAACCAGAGGTCAGGGTGCCTGGCCACAGATAACTCCAATTAGTTGGGTGCTGAGGTAGCCATCCTAGCAGGGGAGAGTCTTGGCTAAATCACATTCCAGAATGAGGAAAAGGGAGTGAAAGCTACAGGTAATCTATAAAGCAATACATGAGTTTACTGTTACGCTCATCATGTGCAGCAACCAGCAAATTACTAGGTGATGTTATTTGCTGATTAATCACCTCTTTTGATGGAAGAATTCTACCTGGGTTGGTGTTGTTACCAAGTCAAAACAAAGCTCTGTGAACCTAAAATAGTTACACATTGTGCCGACATTTATTTTGATTTTGAAGGTTACATTTCACATTATAAAGGAAGAGTCGGGGTATCGCTAAGAAGTTATTTATTCCTCCATTCCCTTCCTCCCCACTGAAATCCTTCAAAGCTCGGTGCAAATGTCACCTCCATAAATTCTTCTGACAGCTCTCTCTCCAGCCAAAATCAACAGCTCATTCTTCTACATTCTGGAAGCTTGTAATTTATACCTTTTATTAGCATTTACATCCCTGTGCTTACTTATATGGTGGTTGGTCCACGTTGTCTAGTCACTAGGTAATGGCTCTGAAGGAGCAGGGTCCATGCCATCTCTGCATCTCCCTACTGGTGTCATGAGTTGCAATTGACAAGTGCTCATGAAACATCCACTAACTTAAAATTTGTAGTCCTCCAACAGAAGTCACACACTGGCAGGCCATAGGCCAGAAATATAACATTTGACACAATGGCCTATTGGCAGACGGTACATAAAACTGTGGATGTCTGGCATTTCCCCTGGCTACCAACAGCGTGAGCAGAGTGGCAGCTGCTCCTCTGGAAGGGACATACTCTCTCCAGTTGTTCACAGCTGCCTGTCCACTGTGGATACCCTTTTCACTGAGGCCCCATCCCCTGATCTCTTGAAGTGAGTTAGGACCAAATGCCTCCATGAAGGAACGTGTGACTGCACGAAACGTGCAGGTGGCTCAGAACCCAAGACTATCTGTTCACCTGGGTAGATCATTTATAGGCCAACTTCCACATAATCAATTGATTTGATGTGCTCTATGATTTAATTCAGTTTTTAAAGTGACAAAATGTAATCTGATCATATTTAGGTTAATTGTTTAAGACTTAATGGCTTTGTTTATCAAGCTTCAGCTTGAAGTCACTACAGATAAGATTAATAAAAATGTTAACAGCTAGTTCCCATTGGTCTGAGTTTCCACAAGCGAGGCCCTTTACAGCACCTCCCTCCTTAATCATTCCTGGAATCCACGCAGGGCCCCTCCCTGACGTCATTATTTCCTCACTTGACACTTTTTCCTTGGCCTGCTCCAGCCTGCTCTATCTTCCCACTGTGCTAGACAATGGGGTTCTGGTAATGGCTTCCAGGTCACCAAAGGCAATGAATATTTTCTCAGTGCTCTTTGTATCTGATCTCTTGGCAACTCTGGTACTATTGACCATGCTGCCTTTTCTTAAAGTTCGCTTATCCTTCGGTTACTGCGGTTGTCTGGCTTCTCTTTGTCCTAAGTCTTCCCTTGAGTGTTTTCCTCCACCTGATGGTTAATATTTGAGTCCTTCACAGCTGCGTTAGGCTCCTCCTTTCTTATCATTCTATACATTCTTCCTAAGAACACATATTCATGTCCTGTGCTTCAATTACTATCTATATGCTAATGATATAAAAACATATTTATAGTCCACGTCTCTTCTTTGGGTTCTAGAGCATGTAGGCCATTGTCTATGTGGCATTTTCATTTGGATGTTTCAAGAGCATCTCAAGTTTAATTTATCCAAAAATGTACTTACATCTCCTCTTAAATTGGTCCTTTCTCAGTGTTTTCTAGCTAGTAAATATCACAGCCATTTAGTTGAACAAGTGGGAAAACTGGAAATCATCTGCTTTACTTCCCTCCCTACCAAATGACGGTCACTCCCCAGCCTGGATATTCTGTCATTCCAAACGCCTTGAATCTGTCCACTTGTTTCCATCTTTGTCATCCCACACTGGTCCAAGCTACCACTATCGACCACCTGAAAACTTCACTGATTTGTTAACTGGTGTCCTCTAGTTCATTCCTACATAGAACCAGAATAATACAAATGCTAATGTGACCAGGCTTAAAGGACTCTTTTCGTGGCTCCCCATTGCTCTTAAAGACCAGAATGGCTGAAAAGGCTATGCACAATCTGGCCCCCACCTACTTCTTTAGCCTCACTTATCAATACCCTCCTAGTACTCTCTGTGCACCAGTCACACTGGACTTCTCCACATGTCTAAATGCTGTCCAGTCCTTCCCATGACAGCCCCTATGCTCGCAGTGGTTCTTCCACCAACATGCCTCTATTTCTAGACTGCCCCTCTCCAACTAGATATCTGTGTTTCTTCTTTAGATGTCAACTCAAGCATCGGTACCCCAGAAAGTCTTTTTAAAAACTGCTTTAGAGTATTTTCTCTGTAAGGGCACCAATTATAATTTATAATTAGAGATTCATTTTTGTGACTCTGATTTGTGTGTCCTTACCACACTGTGTTTTCGTTCATCATCCCCTGAGGAGTGTCCTTAGCCTCTATACAATGCAGAGAATAAACATACATATTCCAAGAGGTAAAAGGTATTACTTAAATTATGATCGGAAATATCCGAGCCCTAAGTCCAGCGTAGCTAAACAACTTGTTATACTTCATCATGCCTCAGCAATATTTACATCGCATTTCAAAGCAAAACCTACATAAACCGTATAGAGAGCAAAGGTAATAGAAATGCTTTTATTGAAAAATAAGAACAGATTTCTATGTATGTGGTTTCTTGGATCTTTACCCATACCCTAAATTTAAAATTGTAGTTTCAAAGAGGAAAACGTCAAAGATGGATGGCTAGTGCCAGAATATTTAAATTGCTTCAGTAAGCCATTACATGGAAACTGGGAACAATATTTTGATTGATTCAGCACAACAAACCAATTGCACTGATATGCTTCTAAACTGCTACTATTATGATCTTTAGTAATTGTGTAGTGTAAATTATTTGTCAATCAAGTACTCAAAATACCACATGAGCTCAACAAAATTAAGCTAGATATGATAATTATGTGAAAGTGTGATTATTACATAAAAATGAACATGAGGCTTACATCGGTTTTGTGGTTATGTGTGGCCATCTTGGTCTTTACATACTGCACTAATAATTATCCCATTACTGTAAGATTCCTTCTAAAGGAATCTTAAATTCACATCACATTTCTATATCTGAGCTGAAGAAAAGCATGAGATTGGGTTTAGATTTTTTTAATCCATTGTTTTACTGGTTTCAATTTTTAATCACTGTTTCTCTAATTGAAAATGTCCTGATACAGTTGCCAGAGAATGGTGAAACTTTACAGAGTTCTTCTCATGGTTTTGGTAGGCAGAATTCCAGAAAAGACATACAGAACTCAGAGGCAAGAGAGATCAGAGCAAATATTTTAAAGTAAAAGAGTTGTTTCTCTGAAATAGTTTCTTAAAACAGACATATTAACAGTCAAAAGCAAGTGTATTTCAAGCAGTTTAACTGAAAATTTCACCAGGTTTTTGTCTGGTCCCTGAAACACTGGTTTTCAATGACAGTTTTACCAGTTCATCTGTACATAAAGGAGAAAATGCCGTCTTTCCTGTACTCATGGGATTCCTCATCTAGATCATTCCCAAACCAGAATAGACCTTCAGTAAACACAAAGTAAGAGGTAATCCTTGGTTAAAGCATGCATTTTGGTTAGAACTGGGAGCTTGTTTTTGCTGGAAAGCTGATCAATGACAGACCTGCAGTGCTACGTCAGGTGGAGTCAGCGCCTCGCTGCTCTTTCTGAGCATTGAGAATCGTTTGGAAATCGAATCTCCTAACACAATCAATGACTGTCATTTATCTTCCAAAGGCACATTTGACTAATCAGATTCCTCATTTTCCTCTAGCCTGACTTTCAACCATGCTTCCTATTAAGATAGAGGAGAAACACAGAGCTCTCCTTTCAACTGCTTTCCATACAATTAACATCAAAGAGAAATAAGTGACTCAGAGTCACAGATAAAAAATTAGCCAATTATATGCTGAAACAGGGACAAACAATCATGTCAATAAAATCGACTGGCACAAGAAGCCAGACCCATAAAACTGGGACATTTGGCAAAATGTAAGACTGCAGAATCTCACTCTCCCTCCAGTCTGTCACCCACAACCGGACAAATGGACAACGGATAATGGAGGCTTAAAAAAAAGGCGTCGTAGCTCTGGCAGGGGTCATTCACGGCCAATTTATCCAGCAGGGTATGAGTTTGTGGAATGAACAAAAAGCACTTCCTTTTTTTCCCTAAGCAAAACTTCACATAGAGGCATTAACTTAGCAGCCCTTGGGACAGATGAATGTTATTTTTCAGACATAATTCTTTTTTTCCCTGGCATATAATTTGGAGGGGAAGAGAGCCATCAGTTTAAAAATTCAAATACTTAAATCTTTGAACACTGTTTGCCAGATACTAAGGAAGAATGGCTCGATTCAAGGTCATGCCCCTGTGCAATGAAACAACTAGCCAGAAGCATCACTGAGCCGGCCGTTGCACACTCGTTACAGGGCAACATCCTGAGTGGTCGGGGTACCTGAGGCACATTCATCTGGATTGAGTACATAGGCCAGGTGATCCAAAATGATGGTTTCTATTGCTCCATGGTGTTTTCATTCCAGTTGATTAGACACACCTTCATTTTTTACCAGTTTACAGATAGAGATGCTCAGTGCATTTCAAATTGCAATGATATTATTAAAGTGAGCTGTGGTTGGTTATCTGAAACCTGTGTGGCATAGATAGTAAACTAGAAGTCCTGTTACCCCTTGTGTCTAAATCCCTCCCCAGGAGAAAGTTAGGTGCTTAGAGAGGACTATTAACTATTTAAGGCCACTTAGAATACCATTTAATGCATTAGTGCTACAGTCACGCACTCTTACTTTACAAAGGAGCCAGATGGCCATTTACATCAGAGATGGAGAAATGCCACACTGGCGTGGCCTCTGACATCCTTCTAACCTTCAGAGGGGAGTGGCCCATGTCTATTATCATGTGTGGGGTTGGGAGAGGGCTTGCTCTTATCTAGGACATAAATTTGTACTCTTACAATTACAGTATCTTTTTAAAGTCCATGCATCCCAATGTTCATAGCAGCACAATTTACAATAGCCAATTGAAACAACCTAAGTGCCCATCAGTAAATGAGCCAATCAAAAAACTGTGGTACATTTACACAATGAAATACTATGCAGCAGAAAGAAAGAAGGAACTACTTTTCACAACAGCATGGATGGAACTGGAGAGCATCATGCTAAGTGAGATAAGCCAGGTGGTAAAAGACAAATACCATATGATCTCACATATAAGTGAAACCTAATCAAGAAAACAAACAAACAAGCAAAATACAACCAGAGACACTGAAATAAAGAACAAACTGACAGTAACCAGACGGGTGGGGGCAGGGCTAACAGGGGATAGAAGGGGAAGTGTGAAGGAACGGTGGATAAAGGGCCCATGGACCAAGCCAAAGTGGGGTAGGATTGAGGCTGGGAGGTGGGGGTGGGTGGGGTGGGGGAGAGTGGTGGCAGGAAAATGCAGACAGCCATACCTGAGCAACAATAAAAATAAATAAATAAATGCTAAGAAAAACCCCACGAAAATGAAGGAAATAAATAAAAGCCCAAAGGCTGAGAGTAAATTTCTTATAGCCAAAGATGGTTTAGACATAGTTTCTGAAAGCATCACTTACTCTTTTTGCTTGTCATTAAGTTTATTTCTTTCCCTTTAAGACCAGACTTGCATTGGTAAAAAAAAAATGCCCTTATATGTGAGGACAAGAGATGTGGAAGAGGTGCAGTGCCCCTTGTCCTGTGTGTCCTTTCAGATCAGACTGTTTCCTTGCACAGTGTCCAGAGGGCCAGCTGTGGAACATGGGGGATGGGCTAGGTAACCGGCAGGGTCAGGCCAGTGCCCACAGCTGCCAAGTGAAGATGAGGAAATGAATCATGCTTTGCGATATCCACGTGAAGGTCTGATGACCAGGCAGAGTAGTGGAAGCTGGAGTTGAATAGAAATGTCTTTGAAATTTTAATTTTCATATTATATAACAGATTCCTGACCCCATTCATAAAGTTTAGGCTCAGATTTCACTATTCTTAAAGACAACTGGCCTTTATTACATGAGCTGAAAAAGAAAATCCCAAAATCAGCTAATTTGAATTCTCAGCAATTTCCTTTTCAGTTTTTTTAAAAAGTATTTCCCTCTTTATACCACTGACCAAGCTTAAGGCCACTGGACTTGACAGAACTCCCCCGCTGCGGGTGGTTTTGAGAATGACGACAGCCAACTGTAGGGAGACAGATGGGTCACCTCTTTCAAAGCTGTTTCCGGGGCTGACTTGCCAGGCCAGGCGGCTCATGCAGTCTTTGATCAGAACGTGGAAAACAGTTGTTGGGGTGGCCGTGGGGGCCATTTCCCTCCAGCATGTTTGATGAGTGTCATTATGGCAGGCATACTGAGTCCAAGCAGTGCCTGAATAGAAAGAAGGCTAATTCCAGAGGTGGCCCAAAGCAGGGTCCCAAGTATTGAAATAAGTTTATGTTTAAGCTTCTCAGCAGTCCTTTCAGTGAAGGACTGAGGGTAACAGAGCGGATAGAGGAAGGAAGGGTGTGAAGAGAAATGCTTATCACCCCCACCTCCAAGTTTTTTAATAAATTAATAGACTTTCTTTTCTTAGAGCAGTTTCAGGTTTAGAGGAAAATAAGTGGAAAGAATGGATGGTTCCCATGTACACCCTCACCTCCTTGCACTCTCACTTTTCCCTACTGATAACATCTTGTGTTGGTGGTGTATTTATTATAATTAATAAGCCAATATTGATACGTGATTATTAAAGTCCATAGGTTCACTCTGCATGATGCATGTTCTATGAGTACATTCAATACACACTTTGACAAATGTGTAATGACATGTTTCCAGCACGACAGTATCACACAGAATAGACTCACTGCCCCCCAAATCTTCTATGCTCTGTCTATTCATTGCTCCCATCCCCCAGCCCTGGGCAGCCACTGATCTTTTTGTTGTCTCTGTAGTTTTCCCTTTCCAGAATGTGGTGTAATTGAAATCATACAATATGTACCATTTTCAGATTGGCTTCTTTCACTTAATCATATGCATTGAGGTTTTTTTCATGTCCTTTTGTGGCTTGATAGCTCATTTTTTTCTATTGCTGAATAATATTCCAGTTTGTCTATCCATTCACCTAGTAAAGGACATCTCAGTTGCTTCCAAATTTTGGCAACTATGAAAAAACTGCTATAAACATTCTTGTGCAGGTGTTTGAGTTGATAAAAATTTTCTTTCTATTTTTTAGTGTGGAAATTTGAGAATTTGAGGTACATACAGGCTGGGCCCAGATTCATATACCTCGCAGGTCAGGGAAGAAAGACACGTGTGATAACCGCACACACCAGAGGCAGCATGTTGCTGGGCGTTGCTGTTGTTGGATAAATATTGCTTAGGTGAACAACTGTGTGACCCAGTAAATATGATCACTTTGGGCGACTTGGATTGAATTTTGTCCACCAAAATTCATATGTTGGAAATTTAACCCTCAATGTGATTATATTTGGAGAAGGGGTCTTTCAGGATATAACTAAAGTTAAATGAGGTAGTAAAAATGGGTCCCTAGACTGATAGGAACTGGTGTCCTCATATGAAGAGGAAAAGACACCACACATAGAGAAAGGTCATGTTAGGACATAGTGAGAAAGTTGCCCTCTGCAATCCAGGAAGAGGGGTCTTACCAGAAACCAACCCTGGAAACTTGACCTCGGACTTTCAGCCTCTAGAATTTTGAAAAATAAAGTTCTGTTGTTTAAGCCATCCAACTTGGTATTTTGTCATGGCAGCCCAAGCAAACTAATACATGGGGTCTCTTATCTATGGTGTGGCTGGGGAGGTTAAGGTAAAGAGGTCCAAGAGGAGCTTTGTCTGTCTTGGTCTCCCTCCCCCGCCACCCCCTGTGGCTTTGCTTGGCTCCGATATGACTTCCTCCTGCAGTAGGTGCCAAAAGGGGCTCTGATAACCAGTCTCAGATTATGTCCTTGGAATTAACTTCTAGATGCAAAATTTCTAAAGATGGAATTTCTGGGTTAAAGGGTATATTTAGTTTTAGACATTGTTAGGTGTGGCCAATTACCAAAAACACCTATTCACATATTTTTAGTTTTTAGAAGTATTTATTTTACCAATGCTGGCCATTATTACTATAAAAAAAACAAAAGTAAAAAAAAATAATTTCATGGCAAAAAAACTTGTTAATTTCAAACAAAGCACATCTAACAGCTTTTAAAATTTATATTTTCTTGAAATTATTAAATTAAAGTATTTTTATATTTTTGTGGTCATTCATTTTTCCTTCATGACTAGCAATTCCTATATTTTATCCCTTTTACAGACTATGTACTCATATTTTCTTAAGTTAAAAGAAACTTTTATATATTGAGACTACTTGTATCTGCCATATGAATTACATGTTTTCCATTACTTTTTCTTTTGACAATTAATGGTGTTTAGGTATTTTCATATGCAAACCTTTTAATTTTTATGTTACTATAATAAATTTGATATATTCATTTTTGGTTTCTGCTTTAGCATTACATTCAGACATCCTCATCCACAGCAAGGTTAAATATATAGTTTTCTATATTTTTATCTAGTAGCTTGCTCTTTTGATTTTTGCAGTTTCATCTTTAACAATATGTCTGCATAAAGGACTCTTTTGAATATTTTAAAGGAAGTGTGAACCAACTTCCTTCTCTCTGACCCTTACTTCTATTTTTCACTGACTTTTTGAGAAAATTAGAACTGAATTTGAAGATTTTTCATCAATCGAGGTCAAGAAAAGAGAGCTACAAAGAGAAGGAAAAAAGACAAAAGGAGATGAAGGGAAATGTTTTAGTTTAAAACACCAGGTAGAAAAGTCATTTTAGTTTCTCTCTCTTCTAAACGAGCAGGTTGGACAGGGTAACCTGTGGGGCTCTCTTCCGGCTCAGCCTCTGAGATCTGAGGATCCTGAGGACCAGCCCCATCTGTCACCTCATCCTCCTGAAACGAGCCTAGTGCACACTGAACAACTGTAAGCTGAAGTGACTTTTAAACTCAGGAAATTCTAGAACTGGAAAGGATCTTTAAGAACTCTCAACCTCCATCGGATCATTTTGCCAACAAGGACACTGAGTCCAGGAGATGTTAATGGTTCTGCCCAAGGTCCGCAACTGGTCAGTTGCAGAGCCCGCCCGGGGCTCCAGCCCCAAATCGGCATGCTGCTTTCCCCTCACTCGCACTCTGGCCATCTCCGTTTTCTCTTGCCTTTCATTTCTTGTCACTTCTTTCAGTGTGAAGTTCATTTCACTCATCATAATCGCTCCCATCCAGTAGATATGACACTGTTTGACAGTGAAAGCTGAGAAAGCAGGTGGCTTACACTGGGAAAAATGTAATAGATAGATAGAGTCTCTCTCTTAGGAAATTTGTCATTGAAGGCCACTGTGTGCCTTAGTCCCCCTCAGGCACTTTAAAATATTTTCCCCTGAGAGCCGAGAGATCTTTCCATGTCTCTTCTGAGAATCTGATTGCAGCCAAAGCAGCAGACTCTTCCATTTTTGCCTAAAAGCAATGAAATGATTACCTATGTCCTTAATTTAAATTCTCACTGACAGCTCAGATGCTGTTGCAGCTGGAGGAGGCGAGCTGACCTTCACATCTATTGTCAGTGTAGAGACAAGGGGGAATTTTATTGACCAGGGAGGATAATATGCATTAGGGAAGCCAAGCAAGGATACTCCGACCTATTGGAATATAGTGCAGGGTCAAAGGACACAGGATTAGAGCTCTGTGGCATCATTAGCGTAAATGCCAATTTTGTCCCTTTGTGTGCTCTGCTGCGGCACTTGCTTGTCTGTACCTTGGGGACAAGCAAGAGTCTCTTTTAGCGGCTCTTTGCTTATCTGTGGTATTGAGAAAAGCCTGCTGCCAGCCTCTTGGGGCTGCCTCTTGAAAAAAAGGAAAACAACCAATTGCAACATCATGGATCCCAGAAATTCCATCTGCATATTTTCAGAGCCTTGGGTACATTGGGTCACTCCTTAGGGGAACCATTTACTGTATTTGCCTTTAGAAATGAACCCTCAGAAATCACTCAAGGGAATGCCCAATAAACAATTCTGCTTTCTTTTTTCCCCTTCCATTCCCCTGCTAAGTGTCTCTGAAAAGCTCCTCCCTGGGGATACTTGTTCTTGGTGATATCAGGCCCTAGTCATGCATTAGACTGCTGGGCATTTTTGTTGTTTATACTTTCCTCACTTTCCATGTATGGGAGAGTTATGAGCTCATCAGAGGTCCTGGGAACCCACTGTCTTAGGGACCAAAGCGCTGTTCTAAGTGGCAAGCACTAGCCTATGTGATTGACATACATTTTTTCATTAGGGAGGTATTACTAGTGTCCCCATTTGACAAATGAAGAAACTGAGGCACAAAAAACGTTAAGTAACTTCCCAAGGTGACAGAGCCAGTTGTAATGTGAACCCAGGCATTTTGACTCTCAAGTTCATGCCCTTAATCATTGCCCTTTTCACCAGAAATCTCTCCCCTCTTCCACCCTTCCTTCTTTTTTCCTTTTTTTTTTTTTGTTTACAAATCTTTAAAAAGGTAAGAAACTGTGCTCAGCTCCAGGGCCATAAAAAGTTTGCCGATTCCTGTTCCAATCTAACGCATTGGTTTTAATTACATCACTAAGACTATTTTAATTGCAACTAGTAGAAAGCTTAGACTAAAATGGCTTAAGGAGGGGGGAGCTGTAGGTGGAGGTGGCAGAGAGTATAGGGGAGATAAATGGCAATGGGAAAAATACAATAAAAATATTATAAAAAATAAAATGGCTTAAGCAAAAGGAAAAGAGATTTTACTGGATCATGTCACTGAAAAACCCAGGAGACTCTTGGGTGTTAGGTAGGACTCAAGCCGAAGTTTACAACTTCCTCCCCAAAGCTCTGTGTCTCTGCTTGTCTTGGCTCTGCTCTTGTCGGTGGGTGAGTTTCACCCCCATGGGACTTCACTCATTGCAGCAGAAATGCACAATCCTAACCTCTGCCTCTTTGCCCCACATCATAGAAATCTTTTCCAGCAACTCTCTGGAAGATGGAAAAAGCTTCTTTCTCAATAGCTCCAAGCAAACATCTCACATCTGATAGGCTCGTACGGAATGGCATATTCATCCATGAACCCAAAACTGTAACCCAACAATGGACTTTTCTTACTATCTTAATCTAATGTCACCTAAATATCATAGAGTGTGGGAGAGGGTTGGTTTTCCCAGTGGGAATACAGACCTTTGCTATGCAGAGTGGCCCCCCAGAGCAGCGGCAGCAGCAGTGGCAGCAACAGTGGCAGCAGCAGCAGCAGTGGCGGGGAGGAATGCAGTCTCAGGTCCCATCTCAGACCTACTAAATCAGAATTTGTGTTTTCACAGGACCCCCAGATGACTCCTCTATGCATCCAAGTCTGAAATGCACTGATTACTAAGAATGGAACAGACGCTGAGCAGTAGAAACAGGTGACTGCTACACAAATTTTTTGTTATGGCATTAAATTGATTCTGGCTGCCTTTTCCATTGAGGAAATGACAAAATGAGTTGAGCAGTTATCATTAATCAGTTTGAATGTTCACAATAACAAATAAGAAACATCCAACTCAACAGGCCTGAAGAACAGGGGAGATAATTAGTATAATAAGATGTTACAACATAGGGTAGTTATTGGACTGTTAATTCTTTTTAAAACCTCTCCGTAAAGATTCAGTGGTTCTCTCCTCACATTTCAACGGCAGTGTCTCACATCCACGCCTACCTCCAAACGCATCTCTCCATTGATGGTTGGCAATTCAGGGTTTATCTCTGATGAGGTTCAGGAGGAGAAGGAGTAAATGCCAAAAGCAAATCAGGTCCCCATGAGTCAGCAAGAAGGAAAGGCCGCTGATACCCAGGGACCAGAAAGAGTGTCTTTGGTGCAGTTGTAGAACTTTTTACAGTTGCTCCTGTTTATGCCAGTACTTCTGTTAGCATGCTTCCTTTCTCCTTAAGCACGTGTTATGTTAAAGCTGCCTTAAAGTAATTAACTTTATTTGTTTATATATCTTGTTTTTTAAAATGAAGCAAGGACAATTTTTAATAAGAAAATAGCTTTGAAATATTTCATAGTAAGTCTTTGGACTATATGTTACAAAAAGCAAAATAAATTTAAAAAGACACTTGACATAATCCCTTATGAAAAGGCCTTATTTGATTTGTGTTGGGGCCACACAGCTTCCTTTTCCAAGGCCTGCAGCTGGGGGTCAGACTGTCTGCATCAACCAGGATCGCTAGAGTTTTTGGCATCCCCCGATTTAGGCCCTGGGGTACACACTTAAATGGTCATATTTGGTCTGCTTCACAATGACATTCTTCTGCAAGGAAGGAAAAATAGAGCATGTGGTTGGTGTGAAAGAGGAAAACCAGATACACTTGCCAGTGGGCAGGAGAAAGAGAAAGTCAGGGGCGTTTTCACACTTAGACTCGTTTTCTTCCATTAAGGCAAAATAGCAAAATCTTTCTCAGTTTCCTAAGAACAAGGACCAGCACTGGGATGAATGAGAAGGCAGTTAATTATGTCCAATGCTGTGTTAATCTCCTATGGACGATGTGAGTGTTTGTGAGAAAAGGGGGGACAATCCCAGGACCCCAGGGGGCTGCAGCCAGTGAATGGCTTCCCTCTCTACAGGGATCTGTTTAATAAGGAGCTCTCCAGCTGCCCTTGGCTCCCCGCCTTGTGGCCCTCTAGTCTGTTGTAGTGGGGGGCAGTGGGTGGTTTTGCACTGGCTTTATTTGGTGGCTAAATGGATTGTTTCCTCAGGATTTCTTTTGTACCCATTTTATTAGCAATGGCCTGTGCAGAAAGGAGTTTGGGACAAGCGCAGATGCTGGAGGGAGGTTATATAACAGATTTCACAGGCTTCAGAATGGTCATGCTGGCACTTGACCAGTCACCAGTAGCTTTTACTCTTACAGCCTTGGTTGTTTTTGAACATTCTTCTTAGATTTTACAACAGAAGAAGCATTTGCTATAACTGAAAGTCCTATAGTGTCCAAGCCCTGTATTGGGCCCTTAAAATGCTATAGCTCATTTATAGTGCCTTCCATCACCCTCGACAATGTGTACTATTATTTTCATTCAAATATGAGTAACTGAGGTTTAGAGTGAGAGGTTGTAGTTTGCTCATAGTGGTAAATCCAGAGTTAAAACACAGCTTTAATTTACCCTGGAGCTCTGTTACCTGGGGATTGTGGTCTTTACTGCCCAATGCTCCACCCTGTTCTCTGGGTCCCCATGGCAGCCTGCTGCATTGGAGAGAGTGCAGAGCCGGGGTGCAGAGGCCAAAGATTTGGAAACCACAGGCTCACAGAGTGCCCTTTTAGGTGATTGTCCCAGAAGCAAATCAGGAAACACCACCCTCACTTCTGTGCCCCAAGCCCTCAGGTTATCATATGGGGTGAGTTCCTGCTTCTCCAGGAAGAAGATGGTTATCCATTACTGCATTCCCAGAAGCTGGTAGTGCCTAACATGTGGCCAAAAGGCACCAACTGCATTTGAACGGATGGAGAGGGGTGGCCAGGAGCACAACAAAGAAGCAGTTCTCCCTGTTTCTTTCTTTCTTTTTTTTTAAAGAGTTACAGCATATTATTTTCAGCCTGAACCTCAAAATTTAAATTTCTGCTGTGTGACATTGAACAAGGCACTAAACACCTCTGAGTTTTAAAAGATGGTGCCAGTTAAGCAGATGTGTTTGCTTAGAGGATTAAATAAAATGAGACAAATAATATAAATTGTTTAGCTCAGTCTCTGGACGGGGCGGGCTTTTGATAAATGGTAGGTATCATCATCATAATAGCATTTTGCCAATGTTGGAAATACTATTTCAAGTGTTTTTCTTTTCTTTTATATATGTGAGAAAGTTTATTTCAAAAGTCACAAAGGTAGAAAAAGTGAACCATACAAGTAATGGGGTCACAAGACAAGCTATAGAGGCAAGAGAAAGGGAGAGAAAAGTACAGGTAACCCATCTGGGAGGAAGGGGGTGGGGAGGCGGGTGTGCTCCTGGGAGGGAGAGCGCAGGCTCCTCCATCCTTCTTCTGTGTGCTTCTAAGAGAGTGAAGCTGGGGCTGCCTGGCTGCAGGGAACTTGGTCTGTTTTCTTAAGGCAAGAACACTTGTTGTGTTTCACAACTCCCAAAAAATAAGTTTCCTGCCATTCGGTTACATAGCTCAGCGAGTGATGGGCCCTGAATTCTCACCATGGAGGGCAGCACTACCCTGGATTTCAGTTTCACGCCAACTGTCTCTCCCACAGCTCTGTTACCTAGGGCTTGACTGCTCTCCCATTCCTGACCTACCAGAGCCCCGTTATTTCGAGAAACAAACATCAGAATATTCCCCTCCCCGGTAATAAACAGACTAAATTTTTCCCCAATGAGTATTTTAAAACTAGAGATTTGTATGGCTCATTCAGAACCATTTTACCAGGAGAGGCAGCTGCAGGGAAAATGACTTTAAAGGACACATGAAAGATGAACTCAGCCTGTCTTCGCGGTAACAGAAATATTGCTATTATTAATATCATACACTTAGAGAGTGCTACTTTCCCAAGGAGCTCAAAGCATTGCAAATATATTATCTTATTTCTCCTTTCTGTATGCAAGGGAGGTAAAAGACAGCGATGGACAATCTTCAGAAAAAAAAACAAAACACTATTTAGTGAAGTACATTTGGGTTGAACTGGAACCAGATCAAATCATCCCAGTCTGGTTGGAAGAGAGCTAATGAGTCATATCCCCAAGAGCACCTTACTTCCTGTTATACATCACTGAATGCCTGGAGGTGAGGGCTCCCTCTGGGTGAGTCAGCTGCACCCAGCCCTTGGGGGAAGATGGCTTGGCATCCCTGGGCCATTCAGCAGCCTCCAGGACTGACAGCTGACCTGGGGGCCCCACATCCCCTTGGAGCTTTGCAGCTCCTGGTCAAGTGGCTGAGTCTGGAGCCTGCGGTTGGCATTTGGTTGGTCTTCACTTCTGATCATCTTCAAGGGATTTCATGGAATTCTGCAGGTAGCAGAGTCAGGAGTGTTTCCCATTACACAGGACCTCTCCCTCTGAAGGATATTGGATACATTTAGAATTAGGCTTGGGAAGATGCTCTGAACTGGGCTCTCCTGTTGCCCTAGTAATGGGAGACTCCTTGCAGTGATGTATACCAAGGAAGCTATCTGCAAATTCAGACATTTATTGCATGCTCTATACCCCCAGCCTTAGTTCTAATCCAGGGCAGATGCCACTTAAGTTCATCCTTGGTGAAATTTGACTCAACAAAGAGCTAGCCATAAAGGACTACAGACCCACTTAGATGAATGTTATGGTGCATCTGAGCTGGAGCGTAGTGGAGGCCTCACTCCCATCTTTGTAGGTGATGGGAAGTTTGAATTAAGTTGGAGGCCTGCAGGGACATGAAGGACCTCTCAGAAGGCCACCTCAGCACTGTGAGATGGAGAAATCTTTAGATGTCACTTCCTGACAGGCTGGAATCTCAAATCCCAGATCTGAATGTACTTATCTCTGTGTTAGAAAGTAATCTTTCTGAGGTTCAGTTTCCCCATCTGTAAAATAAGAATTGTGACATATATTGAGAGGGGTGGTTATAAAGGCACAAAAAGGCTCTCCCTTGTGAAGAGAGCTCAACATAAGACTGTGAGATCCTTTACCTCCCTGTTTGGTTTTCAGGCACAAATGACAGGATGCCACTGGTGCTTTCAGGAAATGGTAAAATTTGGTACATCCCACAAGGAAAATGCTGCCATTTCATAACTATTTATTGTAAGAACATGTATTCATTTATTCATTCAATCAGTGAGCGAACAAACACTTAGGAAACTTTGGCCACTGAGCTAAATACTATAGACACCATGATGGAAAAAGACAGAACCCCTGCCCTCAAGGTGGCTGTTGTGTTTGGCCAATTTTTTCCCTTAGCTGGTGAGAGAAACACTCCAGGCGGCTTGAGTAGAGCTTCTGTCCATAGGGCAGTGAAAGGAAACAGCAAACACTCTTCTGAGTTGACGTGGTCTGGGGATTCGGCAGCTCCGACCATACCAATTACGGGGTTTACTGTCAGGGCCGACCTTTGAGAAGATTGCCTCAATTACAAAAGGTCAGCATCTCCTGGTTCTGGCACAAAAAGTCCTGAGAAGGTGGTGAAATACAGCCAGATCACTTCATGGAGGCCTTTGGCCTTTGCCATTCAGCAGTGACCCAAGGCGAGCAGACACCTTTGTAACATGGTGGTTAAGTAGGTCAGGCAGGAAAGGTGTGTGCTGGAAAATTAGCACTTACATTTTAATATAGGTATGCTGTATGGGTTTTTTATTAGCATTTCAGAATGTGTTCTCATAACAAGTTAGTGGTTACTCCTAAATGAATTACAAAGGTCATGCATTTCTCCATACAAAAGTTACAGTGTATTAGTTAGGGCAATATTAGGTAGCATTTGGAGAACTTATTCATCCAGGTAGAAGGAAAAATGGGCAAAGACACTCAGTTTTAAGTTTCTGTTTTTCTTTTTGCTGCCTTGGCATAAATTCCAAAAGAGAAATTATATCCTCTGACATTACTTGTGAGAATAATCGTGATCCTTGACCAAGATGTAATTTCCGATCATCAGGCTCTGTTTTTGCACACTGCAAGACCCCACCTCTCAGCATCCAAAGAGTAGAAAACAGACCAGGTAGGATGTTTTCTTCAGAGGAACAAGTCAAGGGGCAAGAGTTCAGAGACAACAGTTGAGCTGGGCCAGACCTACAGTGATTCTGTGAAATAGCCTTCCCACCTGCAGAGCTTTGTCTGTGAACCAGATCCAGCCCCATGTTCACACCAGTTCCAGAGAGATGTCCTCCATGTCACCAGATGGGAAAACTGGCTTATGATCAGTCTAGAGGTACAAAAGTAGGCTGAGACTTAATTTTGAAGCACATTTTTGTGGTGGATACTGGCCAGCAGTATCCATCCCTGCTGTGGATGCTCATCGAAACACAAGAAAAACATACACAGAGACAACCAAGTCCTGTGGGGAAATAGGGATGAAACAGCCACTCTCTCTAGTGGGGAGAACCATGGCCACCCTCTCTAGGGGAGAGCACCTCACTCCCCTGCCCAAGCAGGGTTTTATTCTTGAATACAAATACAGTTTGCAAATTACAAGTAGTTAGCTTTGAAAGGCACTGGCAGGTCTCCTGCAGGGATCCTAAGCCAGAGATTTTGGGGTTTTACCATTTAAAAAGACTATAGGACTTAAAAACTTAGTTTCGTTTCCTGCTTGTGCCTTCATATTCTAATTAAAGAGCATCCTTCAGCAAGTAGATCTCACAGGATTTTGCATATTCTATGTCTCAGGCCTGATTACCTGGGGGTCTGCCGACTCTGGTTTGGACTGCACCGTCCCTGTTATTTCCGCAGGCCTCAGTTGGGCAGAGGAGACAAAAGCAGCTGGGAGACTTGGATTTCTCAAGGACTCAGGCTTTGGCAAGGCCAAGGGGGCAGGGGTCAATGTTGATCAACCTGTCATTTCCACAGCCCCGAGAGTCTCTTCCCTTAGGGCATTCCCACATCATCGTATCTGTCTTAGGTTCATTCTCTATCCTAGAGAATTGTTACCCGTCATTGACTGCCAATCATGCAAAGGGAGCCAGGCATTAGAATAGGGCAGCGTTCATGCCAGGGAAATAAGTTTTTTGTCTCCTTACTGAATCCTGGTTCAGAGGCCTCTTACTCAGCCATAGTCACAGGTGGTTACAGATTCTTAAGACCAGGCAAAGCAGACCTCAACAGATTTTTATACAGCTTAGATTCTCCTGTCAGGGAGGAGGCTTTAGTTTCTTTAAAACAAAAAAAGATTTTATTTATTTATTTTTTAGAAAGAGGGTAAAGGAAGGAGAAAGGAAAGGCAAGAAACATGGATCAGTTGTCTCTTGCATGCCCCCAACCAGGAACCTGGCCTGCAACCTAGGCATGTGCCCTGACTGGGAGGCAAACCAGTGACCTTTTGCTTTGTGGGACAATATTCAACCCAATGGGCCACAACAGTCAGGTTGGAAGGCTGTAATTTCTAACTCTTGTGCTCTGGAGTTAAAAATTACTTTATTTTGTTTTGTTTTGTTATTTAACTCTAGTTATCAGCTGAAGATTTTTTTAATTTAGTCTTTACTATATGCATTTTCTACTATCATTTAGTACTCTTATACTTCCCTACCCCCAGAAATCTCCACATTGTGAAGACTTTTTGACATAGTAATCTTATATTTCTTTGCTAACTTTTCAGGGTAATGCTGGTAGCAGGAATCTGACAGTTAAATATTTATGTTGCCCATTGGGTAGTCTTCCAATTTATAAAAGTTGGATTTTATAGAGCCTAATCCAAAATTACCCTATCCAGCAAAGCTATCATTTAGAATGCAAGGGTAGATAAAGTGCTTCCCAGATAAGGTCAAGATAAAGGAGTTCATCATCACTAAGCCTTTGTTATATGAATTGTTAAAGGGACTTATCTATGAAAAAGATCAAAACTATGAACAGTAAAACAACAACAAACTCACAACTATCAACAACTGAATCTAAAAAACAAAAACTAAGCAAACAACTAGAAGAGGAACAGAATCACAGAAATGGAGATCACATGGAGGGTTATCAGTGGGGAGGAGGGGGGGGGAGAATAGGGGAAAAGGTACAGGGAATAAGAAGCATAATTGGTAGGCACAAAACAGACAGGGGGAGGTTAAGAATAGTATAGGAAATGGAGAAGCCAAAGAACTTATATGTATGACCCATGGACATGAACTAAGGGGTGGGAGTGCTGGTGGGAGGGGGCAGTGCAGGGGAGAGGGGAATAAAGTGGAGAAAAAAATGGGACAACTGTAATAGCATAATCGATAAAGTATATTTTAAAAACAAAAGAATTTCAAATAAGGTATTTAACTTCTGGGTCACAATGTCTATGGATGCTGAAATCCCTATAATTATATGCAAACAATTTTGAATATGTATTTTTTTCCTGAAGGAAAGACCTGATGCTCTTATCAGATTTTCAGAGCAGTTAGTGACCTAGAACCTATTACCGACACCAACCTACACAGTTTCATTAATTCTGGTAGCTGATAGCTGAATGATAGAGATTGTAACTAGAGAGAAAAGCAGCAGGGGGAGATCTGGCAGCAGTAAGAAAAGGTGATTCTCAGTCCCCCGCAAACTATGAGCATTTTAATCATGGGCCTGGGGTGTGGCTCAAGTGAAATACATTTTGGTTTTTGTGTCTATTTTCTAGCTACACTATAAGACTTCATCCCACCATTCTGTGTTGAGTTTCTTATGAAAAAGATTTGTCCAGAGAAGCACCTCATTTCAATCACATGTAAATTATAATTTCACAGACTTTGCATCACCAGAAAATAGGAAAGCTTTGTAAATTTGAATTGTATGGCATACTGGCAAGACACAGTTTTCCTGTATCAAAAGAACACTATTTCTGTTACCCAATCTTCTGTGTAACTAGTAATGGACAGCTGAAAAGCACAGAGCAAATGAGAACTACCAGAACCCAAATAATCCAACAAAAGGATATAGAGAAAAGAAATGGTTCATAAAATGAAAGAGAATTGCTTAAAATCTTCCTAAGTAATAAACTCATATATTAGAAAATATACTTATAAAACAAGATTTGAATGCTATAAAAAAGAAATACTCAGAGAAGAAGAGAAAAGAAGTTGCCTGCTAATTAAACACAATTGCCAAAATAGAAAAAAAAATCAATAAAAGAATTAAATCTAAGAAAGTTCTTAGAAAGTAGAAGAAAACAGGAAAATGGGAGGAGGGAATTAAAAAAAGATAAATGACATGGGGAAAGGAAATATCCAGGGAGTTCATATTAAACTGATAAAATGCCTAAAAGGAAAGAATTGAGAAAACAAAAGTAAGTAAATAATCAGTAAGAAAAAAGATTTTTCCCAGATTCCCAAAACTGGAATCTTTCCACTGAAAGAGAGCACCAAATGCAGATTTCAATAATAGAAACTCCAACCGAGTCACAGCCTCATGAACTCAGAACACCAGGGATAATAGAAGACCCACAACCCTATCAGACATTATTATTTTCTTTACACCTCCAAAGGAAAAAGAATACAGCTGACATCAATCTTCCCAAAAGCAACTTTGGATGCTAGAGAACAAGGAGCAAGTAACTTCAAGGTTTTGAGAAAAATGATGTTCACCATAAAATTTTATGCCTACTTAAATGGAATGTTAAAACAGAAATCTTTTTAGATATTAAGGACTCAGAAAATCAGATTGAAAAGAGTAAAGAAGAAGAGTGGCTAAACAGCAACCAGAGAATTGTCAAAATTAGGTCACAGCTTGGTCTGGTGGGACAGCACTCTCATTGCCACGGAAGACTGCTGGTGCAGCTTGTCTCACTGCTGCTGCCAGCCCTGGACCCCCAGCCCTCCCAGTGCTGTGTGGAGTCCACGGAAATGCAATATTCTGGTCACTGCCGCCACTGTACTCCACAGCCTCCATCTGTTTGAGTCACCAGTTCTCAAGTCAAAGTCCTGAGTAAAGAAATCTGGTGGGTATATCTTAGGTACTTTTTCATGGCCTAGATGTGGAGGAGATTAGGAAAGTGGGTTGTAGGCATTTGGAGCTGCCAGTATAGGAACTTGAGCTTTGACCTCCAAAGATTCATTCAGTAGAAGATTCCCCACACATAAAAAGAAAATTCAGATTCTGAGTAGAAAAATTGACAAATGTCTTTTTAAAATAACCTGAACATACTTGGTGACATTCTAAAAGCTGAAATGCAAACAAAATATTTTTTTTAAATTAGAAACTCAAAAAATATAAGCAAAAGAAAAAGAGCTCAGTGGTTTCACTAGACGAAGGCAAAGTAGAAGTTGTTTGACTTTTTGCAAGTGATGCAGTACAATGGAATAAAATGCTTTTAACTTGGCTGCTAGAAGTGTTTCTACCAATGACTCTGGGGTCTTGAAGTGAAACTTACAAAGAAAGACACATAACCCAGGCCTGTGGTTTAATACAGCAGTGAACAAAATTTACAGACTGACAATAATGTAAACAGGATTTTTCTTGGCAATGCAACAGGTAGGTGCCTGAAGTGGGGGAGTAGAGAGTAGGAGAAAGGATGGGGGAAAGGTAGGACACAAATATCTTCATCTTACAAGTGCAGTATCGAAAATATATAGAAAGTCAATGGAACAAGAAATAGAATAGCATTTCAAGCTACAAAGAGAAACGCTAAAAAAAAAATTTTTAAGCAATTTAACTATCAAATGCTGAAAACAGAAGAGGAGAAGGAGGAAACCTAAGTGAACCAGACCTTCATCTTTCACGTTTGGAAGTCAATAGAAAAGTTTCTAAATTGAACAAATCAAGACATGGTATTGTAAGGTTCTCTGGAGATACGGAGATAACCTCAGAATAACCGAAACCTGACTCGAGTTGAGATTGCCTCTTGGGAATAGGACTGGGGTAAAGAGATGAAACACAAGAGGTCCTGCTTTCAGCCATTACCTCTTGAGTTATCATGTGTATATATAATTTTAATTTAATTAAATTGACTTTAAATTGAAAGTAGATAACTCAGCATCTTTGGAAAGCAACTCAAGTGCCATTTATTTATTTCATATTTCATGAGTAGAAGAAAAATTCATATGCTATTAAAAACTGATTAGAAACCAAATTACTTTAAACATAGTTTATAACATTTTAATTTCACTAAAAATTATTCTAGTGAAGATATTTAAGAAACATTTTCAATGCGTAAATATGTGAGATCACTGTGAAATATAAGACAAAGCATTTTTTCAATTTTGGGGGCAAGTCTAGACTTCCATGAATTTATTTCCTTTTTCTTTTTATTCTCTCTGTGTTGTTACCTCTTGAATTTCAATTTTAGAAGACATCAGCACAGATCTGCAATAGGAAACTATATTTTCCAACTAAGCACCTTACTTTGACAGAAGTTGTGGAGCTCCACAATTAATTCTTGTCTGTAGATCAATGGATTGCATAAAAGGCAGATCAACCTTGACAAGATGGAACAAATACAGCCATTAGTGAAATCCTAACAATACAAGACAATTGACTGTAAATCTAGGTCAGTTTGTCTGCTTTGAAATATTTTTCCTCTGTTCTATTTCATACTTAACTAGTCCTTATTGTGTACTTGACATGTTTTCTTATTTTTCATAGGCAATTTGGAATCTTTATTTATTAAATAAAAAGAGTATTTACCAAGGAGATGTGAATGTGCAGAACACGGATAGCACAGTTAACTTGAAATTTTAACATAGCACAGTAAACCAAACTGCATATGTATCCTGAGATTGTGAAATAACACCAATGGCTAGAAGATGAGGCCAGTGTCAGGGGACTGTGGGGAGGGGAACAGGTCTACTAAAAGTACAAGGGTAGAGCAGCACTCTGTCTCCAGAAGACAAGAATATCTGGATTTGGAGTTGGTATCTCACTAAAGCACATGAGGAGGGACAAAAGCAGACAGGAACCAGTGATATGTTGGGACACATACAATAGGAACTGCAGATTTAGCAACTAATGAAATGGGCCCACAAGGGACCTCCTTATGTATACAGGGTGGTACTTACCTTTTTAATCATGCAAGGTCTTCTGTGGACTATCATCTGATTGCGTCTGGTGCTGCTTCCTTCTTCCCATGAATCATCATTTGTAGCTTTAAGAAAGACTCAACTGTTTTAGACAATATTTGATTTCCTGGGAAGTTAATAGAGCTGTTCTATTTACATTGAACCTCTTTTACGGGCTATAGCACGGGATATTGAGGAAGGATTTAGGTCTGCCTGAGCAGGAGGGTATTCTTCTAACCAACTAGAAAGTACAAACTAATCTAGTTTGTATAAGTTTCCCAAGAGGCTCATGCTTACAAGTAACATGCTTTCTAGTATTCTCACTTTCACCTAATGCTTTCTCTTCAGCGTTGGGTTCAGAATTCGGAGCAATTTTATAACATTGGAGATGAAGCTTGGAAGACAAATAAGAAGCTTGCAGGGTGCTCTCAATGCCTCCAGGTTTAGTCCTATTACAACACATGAAGGTGAGCACATATTCTCTTGATCATAAGTCAGGCAGCCCTGCTCAGAAACGACCAGGTCAACTTCATACTTTTGGACATAACCTTGGCCATCAAAGGATTCTCCTTGATATTCTTTAAGATGTTTGTTATCCTGGACTAGGGAGCCCCCTTAGTTCCTGTTGTTAATGCAGGAGAAGTACAGATCACTCTTTTTCATCTGTATGGAGGGTTTTGGCTATTGCTAGCTATTTCTCACATACCCTTGACCTCCAGCCCAGCCCCAACACTTTTCCAACATGGTCTGGACAACTTGCTAAGAACAGAGTTCTTGGACTTTCTTAATGTACCTGCTGATCTTTCTCTCCACTGCTCCTTTGTCTGTTTTCTTCTACTCAGTGAACATACTTTCATCTTTCCAAGTGAGCAATCCTTTATCTCTTTTTCATTGCACACTCTATCCAATCTACAGATTTTACTCTGAGTTCACCCACTGTCTACATCTATATTCCCTCAAGTTTAAACACCCCTATCTCCTTCCTTGGCAACAGAAGACTCACTAGTGTTCCTGCTTCTTTTCCCCCAGGCTGTCCATTCTGCATATGGATATTAGAGTAATTGCAAACCAAACCAAACAAAAGCCCAAAAGCACTGATTTCATCTTGTCACTGTAGAGCTTAAAATTCTTCAATTGGCAGTCAATATACTTAGTTCAAATTCCTTAACCTGATGTGCAGGACTCTTAAGAGGCCTCTGACTCCTTTTCCAGCTTCATCTTGGCCCATTCTCTGCCCAATCTCCATATTTTGACCCCATTGGTCTTTTTTCATTTACTTGAATGTGGCCAAGTTCTTTCTCACTTTGAGGACTTCACACAGCTGAAAAGTTCTCTCTCCCAGTCTTCACCTGGATGACTCCTTCCTACCTTTAGAGTGTACCTCTTATGCCACTTCCTTAAGGATATTTTCTATGATTCTCTCTATAAACTCATATATGTGGCTAACACTGTATTTTTATAGGACAATACTGCTAAAAGGGCAAACAGCTACTTACAGATGTGACAAAGGCAAGGCTGTCCGAGGCCCTACTTTATCCTTGCCTATTTCAGCCTTTCCCAATCCTACCAGCCCTTGTCCCTTGCTGTCTGCATTTTGTGGCACGTCTTGGCCTTATCTTCACTGATGGCCAACCAAATCTCAAATTTGTATGTGGCTCCTCAGTTAAATACTCAGATCTCAGAACTACATGTTTGAGGACTCTCATGATGCAGAAATTTGCCCTAGTTATGCTAAGCTCCATTCATTTAAACTTTCAACAAATATTTTTGTAGCTACATGCTGGGCACCATGCTAAGTATTGGAATATAAATGTGAGAGAGGTGGAATCCCCTCCTGCGTGGAGCTCATACTTGACTACACAGGCAGATGTTAGACACACACACATGCACATACAATAACATTTTAGCACAGGTTGTGATCAGTTCTATGGTGGAAGTAGTATTGACCATAGGATCTATGATTTTAGATTTTCTACTAACTATATTTCAAAAGAATAAAAAAACAAAATTAATTTCAATAAAAATATTTTTATTTATTCAATATATAGAAAATATTACTTTTCAGAATGTAATCAATATGGAAAATTAATGAGATATTTTATGTTCTTTTTTCATACACATCTTCAAAATCCACTGTGTACTTTATACACACAGCACATCTCAATTCAGACAACCATATGTGGCTAATGGCTCAATAATCAAAATGGCTAATGGCTACCATATTGGACAAAGGAGCCTTATAGGTTCTCAAAAGCTCATTGGTGCTGACCATGAACTTGTCCCAGTTTTTTTCACAATTGGATTTGATCACTTAGATAGGACATGACTTCTTGAGGGGCACACTCCTGACAACTTTAATTCCACTCAAGGCTGAAGGTGGCGGGTAAAGCTGACATGTGAAAGAGGGAGTTTCTGTAGCTCCACTAGACAGAACCAGAATTGAATTTCAAGTAGGTAGATTGTACTCAGAACTTTAAACAATGAGAACTTTCAGAAAACAAAGGAAGATGCCCTGTCTTGTACTTCTTGTCATTAGAAGAGCAAAATAGAAACTGATGCCCACTTGGGCAAGGGTTCAAAAATTCAGTGAAGGCTTCTATCAGATGCTCTCTCAAGTTCTTTTGAATCATGAGGTTCTGTAATTAAACTTGAAACTTTCTTCCAAAAAAACACTTTTTTTCTTTTTGAGTTCATCCACATTTTTTTTGGGGGGGAGCTTCATTTATAAGACATTAAAAAATGCTTTTAAAAGCACTTTACTTTCAGAGAAAATGAGTTTTCATCTACAGCTACACATACAAAGAAAATTTGAGAATTTAGTCAATTATTCAAATAATTATAGTGGAAAAATAATGACAACACCTGGGAGGGGTAAAAAGAATAATCTCTTTAACACTTGTGTCTTGACTAATTGTGTTAGTGTGAACTGCACATTTCTCCCCTACATGACATGCTGGGCTCATCCACAGTCTCACTGGACTGAGTGATGTATGTCAGTGAGACCAGGCCTTTTTTTAAATGAAATTCTAGGTACACATTTGTATATGAAATTTAGGAATATTTGTTAATAGACAAATTTTCCATGTTCCGGAAATCATTAGGACTCGGAAATGCCTACTTACTATAGTCACTTCCCCAAAATGTTAGAATAAAACATTACGCTTCCTGCTTGTTGCCAGGAAGGGACTTACTGACGTCTGGGCTGAGACATCGGTTGGTGCCGAGAAGGAAGAACTCAGCTCAGATTGCTAGAAATTCTCCCTGCTTTTAACCTGAGAAACAAAAAATATAAATATATATCTTTTTTTGAAAATGCCAGAATATAAAGAAATACATTTGAGACTATGGAAAAGAGTGGGATAATGTTATAGTTTGCAACAACAGGCACTACATATTTATATTTATTTTTTAAATGACTAAGGTTAAAGTTGTCTCTAGAAATCTGCAAATTTTCTTTAATTTCAGTATTTTGTTATCATTATTTTCAATGTGCAAGTACTTTCTATATTTGTGGGATGTCTGTTATTAACTCTCCTCAGATTCATTCTCCATGTGCTCCACACCCCTTTGTCATGCCCTGCCGCCGACCCCACGTGCACGCATCACCCTCACATGTGCGCATGGGGCCTCATGTGAGTGCGCTCACACACAATGACACACACGAACACCCAGCCATAGAGGAGTTCACTCTGTTAAGGCAGCACAGTTGCTCTCTGCGCTCCCGAGCGAGGTAACAGAGCGCCTTTGGTTCTCTTTATCTCTTCCTAGGCCTTCTCTGTCCTATCAGTTACCAGATTCATCTAAGGCTAAGGTCAAAGCCTTTAGTTCTATGCTCAAAGGGTAGTTTTGGCCCTAGAAGAATCTACAGAGTGCTAAATGCTATCCTTGTCCTATTTAGAAAGAATTTTACTCAGGTGAAAATGGAGATCTCTTTCCTTTTTTTAACCTTGCTGTTTTATTCACTTTCCTATTCATTTGTTCATTTAGTAAACATCACTCCTGAACACCCACTTTATGCCAGCCACCATATGAGGAGGGCGAACCCATTTCATGCCTGTACTTGGTTCATGAGTAAGCAGGGGACAGTCATCAAAACACAAGCCTTTTTACAACCTTACACTTCAGGTAACGGACAAACGTGCAAAGTGCCATGCAGTGGGCATGCTGGGAAGGGAATGACAATCTCTGTCAGCCTCCCAGAAAAGACAGTATTTGAACCAGGCCTTCAGGAATGCTGTGCACTTCTGGCACTGGGCCAAGGGTGGGGAGCTGCAGCCCAAGCAGGGGGAGGCAGGCAGGGAAGCACAGGGCATGTGTGTGGAATGGTAGATGGTGTGATGTGACCGGGGAGTGGAGTCAAGGCTGCAAAGCCAAGAGCCGGCCAGTTGTAAAGAGCATATGGGCTGAGTCTGCCCTGGGAACTTCCATACTTCTCTCCTGACTTTGGGGATAATTTTAAATTCTAGGTCTACAGATGGAGACTAGAGAGTCTTCTAGAACACTGGGTTGGAAAATAGGAGAAACCATCAGGCCACCTCGGGATGGTGGTGGCTTCATCTAACCCCTCCTTGTCCTCCTCCTCCTCCCCCGCCCTATAAAATAGCAAGAATGCATCTTTTTGTAATAATTTTGTAAACAATAGCGCATGGAATGCCCAGATATGGGGAAATTTGGGTGCCACTCTGCGCTAGTTTTCTATTCAGAAACAAAATGCATTATCTCATAGACATAAAATGTCAATGAGCTGAGCCTCTGTGCCCACTGGGAGCCACCCATGGCCAGCTCTGCCATGGGGAGCCCTGGACATTGCTGAGTAGAATACGAGAATTCAAGTGACCTCAAAGCACTATTGTGACCAAACATCCCTCTGCATGAATGGGGATGTTCACACTCAGGCCTGTGACCACAGCAAAAAGGAACTAGTCTGCCATCCCTGGATGATTATGCAGTCTTTACAAAGCAGCAGGGTCATGCACTTGTTTTCTCCTGTGCAGAGACTGTATGTAGATCCCATGAGAAAGTAGAAAAATCTAATGCAAAATCTGTACCCTGATAACTGAATACCAACCACAGTGGAAAATGATTGGTGAATACTGTTGACTTTGGTGAGCTCGTACTTGGATAATAAGAGCCAAGACTACAACCTAGCCTGATCAGAGTGGCCAAGCTATTTCATGCATGCGAACACAGCCAGGATCCCCCCAATAAACAGCCTCTTGGCCTGACCTTTGGTAAAGCACTTTCTTGTACTTAGGGTTAATTCTAAACCTTTGTTGTTGGCTTAAGCCTTTAAAGCACTGGGTAGCAGGCATCCAGGCTTGTAAGCTCAGAGTCATAAACATCTGTCTGAGATCACCCAAGTCCATTCCAGAAACACCTTCATGCATTTCAGAAAGGGATGTAAGAGATCAATAAATTGAATTTGGGCAAACTTAAGCTCCTTATACTTAAACTAGTGTCTCCAAAATCTCCCAAACCTGTCTCAACTTTTCTCCTTTATAAACTATTATCCCATTATCGATCCCTACCCCATTATTGATCTCCACCACTCATCCACAAAGTTTGTTACTTTTTTCTTTATTTGCTCAATCTATTCTCCCCTTCTTTAAAAAGTCAAACTCTGTTTCTCTCGCCTAAATCCTATCCCTCTAAATCTTGTGGCTCTGACTTATTTTTCATATTATCTAGAACTCTTTACTCAATAATTTCTAGAAAATACAAATAACCCCCCTTCTTACATTTTCACTTTAGTGAATATTTGAGTGTCTGCTTATGTCAGTATTATGTGCTATGAAGACTATAGAAATAAATTAGGGTTCCTGCCAAAAAATCACAACTTAAAGAAGAAATTAGTAAAGTAGACAAGTATTGCCAATAAGGCGTGGCAAAATACATGTTAAATCAAGGTTGCAATCCTGTGCTGTCGAAACATTAAGGAAAATGGGACTGACTGACTAGAACAGCGATTTGCAACCTTTTTTTTTAATCTCATGGCACACATAAACTGAGTACTTAAATTGTGCGGCACACCAAAAACCCCACATTTTCTGGCCAATCTGACAAAAAAAACCTTATAATTTTGATTCATTCACACCAGGCAGCTATTGTGTTGGCCGCTGTTTTTTTCATTTGACAATCTAAGGGGAAAGAGGTCAGTGGCCCTTAGTAAACAGTCAGATACTGCCGTTTTAAAAATGCTTGCGGCACAGTGGTTGAAACTGCTGGACTGGAGGGATGAGCGGAATCAAAGAGGCTGCACTGGAACTGAGCCTTGGTGAACGTGAGTGATCTTTGCTTTCCGCATGTGCTCAGCACTTGCTGTATCTTGCACCGCAGCATTTAATTAAACACAATGTGACAGTCTCTTAAAACATATGATTTGTTTCGTGCCCAATTTTGTCAGCCGTGGGTGGCACGGTCTACCTGGGAGAGAGCGAACCTCGCAGGGCAAGCCCAGTCGTCTTTTTCTCCTGCATTCCTCAGGCACGCAGCGTGCGCCCAATTAACCCTGGCTGCGTCGGGGACACGCCATTACCATCGCGATGAGTATCCGCAGATTTGGTTACTACAAACAATCTGAAGAACCTGAGACCTCCTTTAAACCAGAGCACGTAGTTTAGAATGATAATAGGCCCTGTGATGTATCTCAGAAAACGGCTGTCCTCTTTCAAGCTGTTGACCAGTAGAGACTGCCCCACGTCCCTAAAGGAGTTGCTGTAGAGGCCTCTTTAGAGACACTGAGGTCTCAGAAAGTAAATTTAGATCCCAGTAACCTGATGGTGCTGGCTGCGTGTCAGCCGGGTCCAGATCACAGCTATCCTTCCCTCTGATGATCAGAGGGGAGGAGCCCTCAGAGCAAGTGGGGAAAGCCTGCGTGGGAAATATACACACTTCCTCTGCCTCCGATTCCAGCCTGAAGCGATACATTTTCACAGGAGCATTTTGTTTTCTACCATGAACTTGGTATTCAGTCGATGCTTGTTCTGTTACATGGTAAGCTGCGCATGGCCTCAGGAAATTGGCTTTTTGACTGCTGTTTTTTCCTAGGAGTTGCTATAATCAGCCTTCTTGCTTGGTGGAATTGTGGGGAAGAATGATGAACCGTTCACAGGCAAGCCCAAACAGGTGGCAGGCAGTACCACAATCACCTCACGGTGAGAGTAACAGGGGCACAACAGTCTCAACTGGATGCAGAATTCTCAGGTGGCTGCTTGCCTGTGTCACCTCCCTCAACCTTTGGAAGTCAGCAAAGCCATATCTTGGTTTATCTCACATCAGCATATGACGATTCCTTCTGCCTCTCCCTCTTACACAAAGGCACAGAATTGACAGGTGGCCACTTGAATGTCTCCTCACTGTATTGCTTTTGAGATTTCCGCTATCACTGTGACGCAGCAATGCCCTTTGGATCAGGGAAGCCTCCCTGTCTAGGACTCGATTTTCCGGACTGCTAGCTTGTGTTCAAGGATGTCTGTTTCCTGGGCGTGACACTAAGTAGTTTTAGGAAACGCTGATACAACTGTAGTAATTTTCTCCAATTTGTTCCTGACAAAGAATTCTCTTCAAAATTGAGTTGGCTTCTTTTCTTTTGTTCAAAAATGCTGGTAAACACAATTAGCCTCATTAACCTCAGTTTCTGTTTCATAACTGAAAATTAGCCTACAATCACTGGTTTGCTGGAAAGCGCAGTTGTAATTAGTCTTGAACTGACTGATAGGAGAAATCTGCTTCTTCTTTCATTTGCCTGACATCTCGGTGCACAGGAAACCATGCCTCAACACTCCCACGCTGGCTGGCATCGGGACCGGAGTAAACATAAATCGGAGATTTAAATCTAACATTTCACGCTAAGACATGATAACTGATATTCTTTCACAAGGAGACTAGAGACAAGGAGGCATTTGTCAAAGAGGTGGTGATGAAAAGGTAGATACCGTCTAACCTGTTCCCAAGACCACGTCTGACATGTCCACAGAAGGTCGCTAGTATGCTGAAGAATCTGTCATCCACAGGCAAAGTAAAAGGATTATTCATAAAAAAAAGATTAGGAAAAAAGTAGTTGCTCCTATGGCATGGGTGAAGAATCACTATCTCAGCCCTGAAAATCCATACTGTTAGCCAGGGCTACAATGCCCCTTTTGTGAGCAAGAGAAGAAGTCTCATTTTATGAGCAGTCCTGGCACTCATCCCTCGTTCAGGCTAGTGCCCGAAGACAGGAATCCCAGGCATGGCGATCAGACGGCTGGGGCTAGGAGTCTCACTGAGGAACTCTACGGCCATCATCCCTGCAGTGACTGGTAGCCTACAGAAGGTATCCCATGCAGGAAGGCTGAGGATATTTCTTTTCTTTTTTTACATCCTCACCCAAGGATATGTTGACTGATTTTTAGAGAGAGAGGAAGGGAGACAGAGAGAGAGAGGCATTGAATGTGAGGGAAAACATCCATCGGTTGCCTCTCACGTGTGCCCCAACCAGGGATCGAACCCACAACCCAGGCATGTGCCCTGGCAGAGAATCAAACCCTCAGCCCGCTGGTGTTCGGGACGATGCTCCAAACCACTGCGCTGCCCAGCGAGGGCTGTTCGTTTTCTTCTGACCAACAGTCAGCTGAGATAAAGGGAAGGTAATTCGAAGTAGTCCAGCCAGGCCTTCGGGTCTGAGTTTAATAACGTGCGGTCTGGGGAGCCCGACCGGGACGGGCATTGGTCTGGTGGAGCCCCGCTGGCAAACAGTCCCTATGAAGAAGTCAACCCTGTGTTTTTGTTCTTCCTCCAGTTTCTCTAGAGGGGATTAGTTATTTATTTATTGTTTTAATGCTACCAGCTTCCTGGAGTGGTCACCGAGGCAGCAAATGGAGCAAGCATTTTGATGTGTGCCCTTCTGGGTGGTTGGCCTTGGGGGTGGCCTGATAGAGACGAATAGCTCAGTGCTTGGGAGTCTGAGGCTAGTGAGACCTCGCGAGTGTACGTGTGTGTGGGGAGTGAAGGGCAGTTCTTCCTGAAACATGGGTGACTCTAAACAAAGCTCATGGTGTAGCGGTGTCCTGAACTGGGAGGCAGAAGACCTATGTGTGGTGAACATCTTTTCCTTTCTTAGCCTCAGTCTCCCCTTGGTGGAGTGAGGCGTTTGTAGGTGACAATCCCTAAGACCCTTCTTGCTCTGGCACTCTGCATGGACGCCAAACAAAGCCTTGATCTCCAGTCTGCACAAGTGAGGTCTGGGTTCCTTCACGTAGACACAGCGTCCTTCTTTGTCCCCTTCACCTGCTCCCCACACTGCTGTGCTCTTTGCACTCCCACTAAAGGTTGTTAAGGTCTAAGTTGTTTCTCTATGGAGTCAGACAACGCTGCTTGGCACGCACAGGCTCGAGGACCACGGACTGCCTCCCTGCCACGGCGGTCTCTGACTGGAGGGCTAAGCAACGCTGCTAAGCCGTTTTGTCTTGCTGCCCAAACTGCAAATGGGAAATTTTATAATTCAAATTGAAGTTCTCCCGTGTCACTCCCTGCACCTCTTATCAATCTGCATAATAGTGAAGTGAAATAGTTACTAAAATCAGGAAATAATCCAGGGCAATAAAGTAGCTTTTATTAGACACCTAAGGCATCAGATGCAAATAAAGTAATAAGAGAAGAAATTAATATTATTTCCTCAGTGTTCACTATGGAAAGTACCATGTGACACTTGACTGAGTAGCAATATCTTCGAAACATCTTTCTTATTCTCCTCAGCATTACTTATGTAGGAGGCTCTGCCTGTGATATAACCAGGTTGGAAACAGTCATGGGGTTGGGCCAGATAACTGGATCTGATTGCTGAGAGCTCCCTGACAGAAGTATCGAGTTGGGAATGCTGTTTGAAGGATTCCCAGGAATGGGCCATTCGGAACCACTGTATTTCAAAGGATGACTCTGGGACTCTTACTTGCAGAGATATGTTTTTTTGCTTAGCTGTCCCCCACCCTATTGTATTTTCCCTGGCCTCAGAGCCATATGCTTTTTCCATTTCATTTTCTGTTCATTCCAAACAAGCATCACATATCCCACAGAAAGAGGAAAGAGCTTGGGGGCAGTTATTTTGACAAGACGCTCAGCACAGGGACCTCCCTCTTCCTCTGGCACTCATTTTTTGCATGTTTCTTTTGGGTAATTGAACACAGAAAGGTCACCTAGCATCCTGACAATTACAGGAAGCTGTGGGAGCGGGGAACATAAAACGAAAGCAAACAATCAATATGAGGACATCAACACTGGGTTTTTGTTTTTCTTCCAGTTTCTTTAGAGGGGATTAGTTATTTATTGATTATTCATGTGCTACCTACTTCCTCGAAGATTTTTGAAGCAGACCAATGTGATAGCATCTCAGTAACACCTGCAGGCTCCTAAATTTAATTTCTTGGCAAAATAACAAGCCCGTACAAAAATCTGATTTGAGTACTTCTAAGTTCCAATGAAATTTAAAAAAAAATTGCCTCAGTAAAAACATCTGCATTCACTTGTTCCAGTTCTCTGTCCCACCATCCAGTCGTGTTATCTTCATTTCAAGAAAGCATTTGCTTCCTTGCCCTGCCCAGGTGCATGTGTTAAAACAGGTGCCAACTACAAGATCTGACTATTTCCGTATCTTGCACCTTCTGGTCCAGCCAAGAAGGAGAGCAAACTGTGTTCCCCAGCCCCAGCATCTAAGGGCCTTGTATCAGAATGCACCCCCTTTCAGTAGAGCTGCTTGTTTAGAGGATAGCCACCCTTTCAGTTCTCTTCTTATAGTTGATATCATGAGAATGGTCATTTCAAAATCCTGAACCCTTTTCATTGAAATTGGGTAGTGGGCATTCTCTGGCCATATCTTGGGCTTTCTCCATGGTTTTATCCATACTCTGCCTTTTGCCCAAAATGCTTCCCATTTATACTGCCTGTCATTATCCTCAATCCTCCTCATTCTTTGTGGCTTTGTTAAAAGATTACTACCTCTTAAAAAAAAGAAAGAAAGAAAGATTACTACCTCCTGAAGCCTTTGGTATCAGTTACCAATTGTCACAATAGAGCTGAGTAACAAATAACCAATGTAGTAGCATACTACAGCAGGCATTTATTTGTCCTCACAAGTCTACAGGTCGTGGTTCTGTGGTCTCAATTGCGCTCACCCACGTACTTGTGTATCTACAGATAACTCTGTGATAGCAGAAAGATCTGCTAATCCTGGTGGAGCTCTCTCACCTATGAGGGGGTTGGCCACCTGCGAGGTGGCCTAGGATAGCTTTAGCTGAGGGGACTGTGTTTGCTTTTGCATGGTCTTTCATCCTGCAGCAGGTAGCCTGGGCATGGCCTCATGGTGATGACAGGGTTGTGAAAGAAAGAGGAAATGTGCAAGGCCCCTTGGGTCTTAGGCTCACAACTGGCACACCCATCACTTCTGCTGCTTTCTGTTGGCTGAAGCAAGCCATAGGCTGCCTCAGTTTCAAGGGGTGGAATCTAGACTCTACTCCTTATGGAAAAAACTGTGAAACCACATTGCAGCGGGTGTGGATAGGAAGAATGAAGCCTGGGGGGCTTGTTACAGTCAATCTATTACAGCTTTACTGATTCACTGATTTGAAGTAGCTTTTAATTGTGGGGGTTTTACTGTTTTGTAGCAATTTTAAAATATAGTATTATTTGGGCACTTGCTTTTTAAAAATTTTTTATGAGTCTGTTAAAGTCAGAGACCCTGTCTCATTCATTATTTGGACCTCAAGCTGCTTAATTCAGTGACTTACCTCTTCTAAGCATTAAGCACATTTAAGAATAGAAACAACCTACAGATGAATCAAAATAGGAAACACAAGTACACAGAATTTTAAATCTGAGATGACCTTAAAATTTTATTCCATCATCCTGTCTTGTAGTAGTATGTAAACTGTTCTAAATAGAAAGTCTGTTTTTAAAGTTATTTCAAAATGAAGATTCCCCTCTTCCTCCAGTGAATTCTAATTGCAAACTGTGCACCATCTAGGCATCTTAACACTCCAGCTTCAATTTTCCAGTGTCTTAGCACGCAGAGCAGAGCCATTTTCCCATCTTCATCTTGGCCTTCACTGTCTGCCTTCCCCTGGTCACTATGATTCAACTACACACTTCATTGATGACAATGACTTCTGCTTAGTATTCCAAACTGAGAACAGAGCCTGAGTGCTAACAACAGTGCTCTGCACATAGTAGGTGTTCAGTAATTCTTGTTGAACACAAAGATGCAGATTTCTTCGACCTTAGGATCTCAAGATCCAATTGAATCAAGGGTTTTCCTTAGTGAGAACCACTACATGATCCTGCATGGAATTCTGACTTCTCTGATGTCTTTTTGGCCTTCCTTACTGAAATACAGCTCCCAAGAGGGTCAGTCCACCTCAGCCCTTCTGCTAAGAGTCCACCTGCTCAGTATCTTCTGTCCAGCCCTTTGCCCAGAACTGTATTTTAGGAAGACAAAGCCAATCCAGAGGTGGGCGTGTGAACTCTGCTCTGAAGAGAAAGAGAAGATTGAGCTCTATTTTGATTCATTCATCTTGAGAGCTCTTCCCTCTGCAGAATGGAATTCAATTAATATTTAAGGTTTTTAATGAAACATTCTCACTGTGATGTCTACGGTCACCATTCATTTAAATTCTAGGTTTGTAGAACTCTGTATTAGAGAAGGTCTTTTATAATCAGTACACGCCATAGTTTTCTTGTTTTGGTTTAATTTCCTAGCCAAACCACTGAGAAAGAAGAGCCTTTTAAAAAAAAAATCACCCAGGAAACAGGTCTTTTTTTCTTTTAACTCTTATTTAATCTATAATTCTGTGCTCTTTATTATTAATTATAGGTTTGAATGCTTTTAACCTCAGTTTACAACGCAATGCATCTTTCAGACACTCCCCAAATCATCCTCTTTGATGGTCGCTGTGATGGTTCACTTTACGTGTCAACTCAAACAGCCTAGCGGGCACCCAGATATTTGGGCACCGTGATAAAGGTTAACTCTGGGTGTCTGTGAGCGTGTTTCCAGGTGAGATTGGTATTTGAATCTGTAGCCTGAGTAAAATGGATTGTCCTGCTCATGGCCAGTGAACATCATCTAATTTGTGAAGGGCCTGAAGAGAACAAAAAAGTGGGGGAAGGGAGAATTCCTCCTCTCTCTCCATCTGACTGTTTGAGATGACACGTTGGTCTTCCGCCTTCAGGCTGGGACTTCTACCATTAGTGCTCCTGGTTCAGGACTTTGGACTAACGTTGGAACATATGCCCTGAATTTTGTGTGTCTTCAAGCTGCTGGCGGTGGACTGTGGGACTTCCCAGCCTCCATAATAGTGTAAGCCAATTCCTTATAATAAATCTACTTATATATATCCAAATGGTTCTGTGTCTCTGAAGAACCCTGACTAACAGAGTCCCTTGTAGCGATACCGCTATGCCTTTGTGATTACAGGGCAACCTGACGTCTGGCTCCTTCCGCATTTCTCCTCTACTACCGGCATTTCTTTATCACCAGGAGTAATTCAGTTGCTAGCCCTGCCTGCCTCCTTACCTTTCAGGATGGTCTATTATTCTCTGTGGTTTTCAAGATTCTATCTTTCCTGAATTCAAGTCTTCCTTGAATCTTAGTCTTTTCTATCAGAAAAGAATACCTCTTCATTTTGCCCTTTTAAAAAGGAAAACAAATTCCCTCTCTAAAATCATGTATTTTCTCTTCTGTACTCAGGGCCTATTTGAAATTTTATATAGTACTCTCTTAAGACTGGCTAGAAAGAGTTACCAGCCCCGTAATTTCGAATGATAAATTACTGGCTAAAATCTTTGCAATGGTTTGTTCCAAAATGTTTCAGAACAAAATCTAAAAGGTAGCCTTAAAGTAACTTTTTACTGTATGATTATTTGCTCCTGATACTCTCTCGGAGATTTCACCTAATACTACAGGCCTCTTCTTTTTTCTTTATTTTCCTTTGTCCTTTGAGAAAAACTTTTATTCTGCAGATACTTGAACCAGCCTTTATTGAGTAACTGCTGGGCGACTGGCACTTGTACCAGGTACTGAGGATGCACAGATGAATGCCCTCGGGCTGTGCAGGGAACACTGTGTGTCTTCCCGCCAGTCAGATCAGAAGCCCGAGGTGCCGACTAGGAACGCTTGGGTGAGCCTTTCCCCCTTTCATCTCGCTCCCTCAGATTCCAGAATGATGTCGAGCACTGGATGTTCATCTAGTTAGCAAATAAGATATGGAACAGGTTTCTTTCTTGTTGTTAGGATGCAGTTTTGAAGGGAATATCTCTAAATTTTTTTTCTGCCACTTTTGAATACTAGTCTGTGATTATTGTCCCAAACCTTGCTTTATCACATTCCGCGGTGTAGTGGTTATACTGTAAACTACGTATGCTCCCTTGCTTTTTCTGGCTCTGCTTTGTCCCCTCCTAGAATTTATATTTCTGTGTCTCATCCACCAGCCCTTCCCATAAACTCTCAGGCACAGGATTTATTTCCGTTTTCTGTCATCTCACTTTCTAACCGATATATAATCTATCTATCTCTCTAAGGACCACTGACCTTTCGCTTCTTATCATCTCAAGATAGTTTTATTTTGTGTCTGTAGTTTTTACATACTTTGGCTTCGGTTCTCTGGTCTGAGTTCTTTTTGCCCAGTTTTGCATGCTGACTGCCTAATTTTGACTTCTGAGACCCCCACCTTCCTCCACCCTCAGGTTCTTCTGCCTTTCTCACCAGCACTCTGCTCTCTGTTTAGCTGCTTACATTCACGCTTCTCTTGGACTCAGTTCACATATCTCTCTGCCCTTAGCTTCCTCCTCTTGCCTGTGCTCAGTCAACTCTTCTTTTACCTGACAGTGAAAAACAGAATATCCAGAGATTAGAAAGCCTCTTTACTCACCCATCCATCACATTAGTAGTCCCCACCACCCACTCACGGCATTCCACTCATCTTCTGAGACTCATGGAACAGTGGGCCTTCACGACAGGTTGATGTTGTTGGACACTGCTGTGAGAAATACTGGCAATGACTTATGGCCTCTCCTAAGCACAGTGTGCCCTGCTCCCTGCCTTGTCTTTATGGACTACTGGGAACCTATTGTGCCATGCAAAAGAGATTAGTTTAATATTTTGGCATTTCCAAACTTACAGAAAAATTTGCAAGAATAGTAGAAAAACTTCCGTATACTCTTAATGCAGAGCCCCATTCAAGTTTTGCTAAATGTCTTAGCAACATCCCTTACAATAGAAGGTCCACACCAGGACCACCCATTAGGCCTAATGTCGGTCTCTTTAGCCTTTCAACCCGGAATGGTCCTTAGTCTTCCCTAACCTCCATGACCTTGACAGTTTTGAATATTGCAGACCAGGCATTTTGTGGAATCTTCCTCAATTTTGGTTTTCCAGTGCTTCCTTGTGATTAAGCCCCACATTATATATTTTATGGAGAGGCTGTATTTTGTTACGGATCCTGTGGTTTACTCCAGTGCATCCTACTCAGGGGCACATGATGTCTGTCTGTCCTGCAAATAAAGGGTGCTGTTAACTTGGATCACTAGATTGAGATGATATCTGCCAGGTTTCTCCACCATAAAGTAATGCTTTTTTGCTTTGTAATTAATTACTACATTGTGGGTGATATTTTGAAGCTATATAAAACCCTATTCCACATCTAATTTTTACCCACAAGCAACCTTTGATGTGTTTCTTCTCCCAATTAATTAATACTTTAATGGAAATAGTGGTTTTCCAATGCCATCATTCCTTTACATGTAGTAGTTGATTTCCTGTCTTAAGAATGTGGTTCTCTAGCTCATGTGGTTAGTATAAAAGAATGCTAAGAGTGTTTTTACAAACTGTAAATGCTGTAAGAAGCGGGATAATGTCATTACTACCATTCCTAACATAGTGTCCCCAGATGGCAGATGATTTCCTGAGAGCTGTCTGACCCAGTGGGTTGCACACTCCAGGTGCAGAGGAAGACAGTCTTCTTTCTGATTATAGAAGGAAAGGGTGCTTAGTGTTCATCACTTGCCCAATACAAAAACATATGAGTATGAGTAAGAAAATACCAAAACCCTTTACTTCAAACCAGAACAGTATTTACTCCTTGCCATTCACCCTTCCAGTTTTTTCTACATGTAGTCTGAATAGTTGAAATTATGCACAATATTTGCTGTATTTATTTTCAAAATTTGAACCTATGTGCAATATTTTTCAATCTTAAACTTTAAATTTTTATGTTTACTTATTTATTTTAGAGAGAGAGAGGAAGGAAGAGCGAGAGGGAGAAACCCTGGTTCTGTTGT
The DNA here is from genome assembly GCA_004024845.1 of Tonatia bakeri. NCBI lineage: Eukaryota > Metazoa > Chordata > Mammalia > Chiroptera > Phyllostomidae > Tonatia > Tonatia bakeri. Next base: position 153,566 of record PVIA01002788.1, read on the forward strand.
TCAGCCCACTCATGTGCTCCTCAGTTGATTCTCTTACGTGCCCTGGCTGCAGATTGAACCTGCAGCCCATGGGGGCGATGCTCCAACCAACTAAGCCACCGGGCCAGGGCTAAATATTTTCTTAAACTTAATATTAAACTTTAAATATTTTTGCATATAATTACAACATTTTTAATATTGTTTTTCAAAGTCACATACAGAATACTCCATAACTAATTAAACATTCATCCATCATTGGTCATTCAGGCTGTTTTCACACACATGGCATTCATGGTCCCTTGACTCTGCTGAGGGTGAGAGAAGTCCTCGCTTCCACCTTCTACCAGTCCCAAGCTTCACATTCCTTCCTTACCCCCCTCTCCCTGCTCTGTGCTACAGGTCCCGGGGTCATTTAGCTGCTGGCTGAATTCACCAAGTGGAAGGCACTAAGAGAAGATTGCAGGATGGGGAGAGTGACGATGTTCAGCTATTTCTCCCCTTCCACTCTGCTTGGATGGTTTCTCCAGCAGCAGCCATGGCTTCTCCTTGGCTCTCGCTCTCATCAGGCAGGATCCCCCCCACATGACCCAGCTCCCTGGTTCAAGTAACACTCCTTCCTTTCTTTGTCTCTCGCCTAGGTTAAGATAGGGGCTTGTGCTTGTTGCTAATCTCGACATTATCTCATTATCTTCTGGTGCACAGCTGCTCCATCACTTGGGTTACCAATTCCCTGCATTAAATTCTTTCTGTTCAAAATACCAGCTGGGGCAAAAGGAGGTTTAGAGTTGTTTGTATAGAAAATAATACAATAATTAACAAATAATATTATAAGAATAATCTGCATTTCATATACTCACCACTGTAAACCTATTTTTGACTTACCTTGTACTTGAAAAGGTTTATATTTTCCTGGCTAGACTCCCACTTATTCACACATTGGGCTACTATAGTTTCTATCACTCTTTCTTTCTCCCCAGCCCTGGCTTGTGTTGTTCAGGGATACCTCATTTAAGAAACAGAACCCCATTAAACCTAGTAGTTCAAACAGGTGAACAAGGAAGCAGCCACTGGAAGGGTACATAAGCAGCACACATCACCTACAGGCGAGACACACAGCTGGGAATCACCAGGGAGTGAAACTGGGAACTGCTCCCCTCATTCTTTTCCTCTGCAGGACAGAGTAAACATGAGAGAAAGTTGTATGTAAGTACACACAGTCCCAATTCTACATAACGGCTCGAAACTAGTGGCCAGTGTGGACTACATAGATCTCTGTTTCTCCACTTCTTATCAAGCCTCACTTGTCTCTGGTGTCTAAAACTCAAGCAATCAGCTGTTGGCAGGAGTGGGGTGTGAACAAGGTCACCTGCTCTGCTGCATACTTGGCTGGAGCGGGGGGGACACATTCTCTGAGAAAGGCCTTGGGAAGGGCCAGCACCTCAAGTGGCATGGCCACTCAAGCCTATCACTTAGTGATACTAAAAGCTACATGGACTTTCTGTTTCTGGAAATATGGCATATCACTGCTACAGAGAAACCTCCCCTAAGAGAGAACACATAAAACTGCAGGATAAATTATAAAAGAACAGCAACAATAATGATATCTTTTTGGTTTATGGCTGAGCAAGTGGTAAAGTTAAAAAAACCACTGGGGCCTGAAATGAAGGCAAGCTCCCTCTATGAATGAGAGGAGTGAGGGAAATTGATCAGGGGGTGTATAACAAGTATTGGCATTGGTGATGTTTTATTATGTAAGCTTGGTGGTGGGTATAAGTGTATTCATTTTATTATTATTTAAACTAAGTTAAAAATGTATATTTGTATATATGATATATTTAGTGAAATATTAGGTTAGCCAAAAAGTTCATTTTTTTTTTTCATAAAATAAAAGACAAATTTTTTTCATTTTCACCAATAACTTTATTGATTTGGGTCTTTGGAATATGGCAGCTAGCTCCTGCTATTGGCTTCTAGTGGGTAGAGGCCTGGGGTGCTGCTAAACATCTTCCAATACATAAGACAGCCTCACAGCAAAGATTTGACCCAAATGTCTATAGCACCAAGAAGCAACTTTGCAAACTACTTTGACATGCTCGATCAGTCATGGCACCTTCTCTATATACTGCACAAATCTTTGTTTGCATTTCAGTTATGTTTTTACCTTTCTTGAAATAATAAAGCATAATATGCTGAAAATGTGGTATATCTTCTTCCATCTTCAATATTAAAATGGCTGCACAAAAATTTACCAATTTTGATAAGTTTTTTTTGAAAGCACGCTAATATGACAGCTGTCACAATACAATCTAACAAAATTATTTCAAATGAAGTTGAAGGCAACTAAGCACTACTAGAGCCATTGTACAGAAAAAAATAAATGAACTTTTTGGCCAACCCAATAAAATTAATTTAACGTATATAACCTGGAAATGCTTCTAAATTTCAGTTCATAACTGGCCAAAGCTTAGTTCTGAAAGAATAAAGAATTTAAAATGTGTTTCCCTTGCTCTATTTCTGTTATTGTTGCTGCAGAAAATCACTCACAGCTGCAAATCTCCATGACGTTTCCGATTCTAGCTTGAAAGTCATTAGTAGATGATCTCTATGAAGGGCCTTCTTCACTCACCACTGTGGCGGGACGTTACTAAAAAAGTTCCTATCATTTTGATGAAAAGAAAGTCATCTGTGAGACCCTTTCTTAGGACTTACAGGTCTTGATTTCCTGTGTCACCACATCAAGCAAACCATGTGGCTACTGCAGCTGTAGATGAAACGTGTTCATTTTCCATCTCACGGGGCTTTTGCTGTTTAATGTTTAATTTTTAATCCAAGTGAACTCACTAGGCAAGAGGTGTCCGTGGGCCCTGGGTCTTCCCACGGGCCATTCCCTATTGGTTTCTATTCTGCTCCCTTTGTCCATAGTCTAAATGTCTATTGCCCAGCCCTTCCAGGTCCTTCGGCCTCCCATTCAGACTCCTTTTAGGGTTTTCAGGAGGAAGTTGCCTCTTGATCTCCCCATAATTGTAATATTAGCAGAGACTGTGCTTTTATACTAATTTGCAGAATAGTCGGTTCCTCATTTTAAGTGTTTATTTTTTTTTAACTCTTGCATCACTCATGTCTGTTTTTCTGTTTATATTAGCCACATTTAAAAGTCAGGTCAGGCTCTGTTGTCAGTCATGGTGCCTGACTCTCCAATTCGGGTGCCCACGTGTCCCCTCTAAACATGGCATCTTTTCAATTTCCCTGGGATCAGCCTTGCCCCAAGGGTTTACCTCTTGCCACTTGTTTTCATGTGGCATTTTCAGTGGTAGGCTGGAGGGAATCATAATATCTAGTGAGAGCTGGTTGTTAATATTCAGTGATTTTGTAAGGCAGTTGTTAAGCCATTGGTAACTTGATATTAGCCATTAAGGGAGTGTCTATACCATGGAAATTGGCAAATTCTATAAATAAGTGCTTCCTCTGTTGCCCAGAAAGCCAGTTTCCCAGCATACCACTGCCTTTGGGCAATTAAAGTGAAAATGATTAATATACAAAATATTTTTGAGAAGATAGATAATCAGGAAATTTTTATTCTTGAGAATACTTAGAAAATATTCTTTACAAAGTTTCCATCAAAAAAGTCACCCATGCCCTGATTGGTGTGGTTCAGTGGGTTGGGTGTCATCCTGTAAAGCAGAAGGTCGCTGGGTCAATTCCCGGTAAGGACACATGCCTGGGTTTCCGGTGGGTCTCCGATAAGTCTGGGCACCTGCAAGAGGCAACCAGTTGATGTTTCTCTCACACATTGATGTTTCTCTTCCTATCTTTCTCTCTCCCTTCCCCATCTCTAAGAATAAATAAATAAAATCTTTAAAATGGCTACCCAAACAGATAAGCAAAGATTTTCTAGTGGAAACAAAATATGCTAAACATAAAAGAAATAAATTGATAAGCCAGACTTTATCCAATTTAAAACTTCTTACTAAAACACACTGTTAAGGAAGTGGGAGGAAGGCCGTGGACTGGAGAACACACTTGCAATGCGGCCAAGAGCTTGGGCCCAGGACACACACAAACCTCTCCAGCAGATGATGAAAGAATGGCTCCGTAAAATCAGAAAGTGGCCGGTAATCACGTGATTAAAGGACTCAATATTATTATCATCAGGGAAATGAAAACTTAAACCGCAACGGAGTGTCGTTTCGCATCTACTTGAATGGCTGAAATGAAAGCAAGTGCCCAGGATGCGGACCGGCCAGAGTGCTCAGACTCTGCTGGTGGAAATGAAAAGTGTTGTAACCACTGTGGGAAACTGTTCCGCAGTTCTGTATAATGTTAAACACACATCTACTCTTTGATTTTGCCACACTACCCTAATCCAAGAGAAATGAAAACGTACCCACAAAAAGACTTGCATGAGAACCTTTATATTACACTTGATCTTAGCCAAAAGGCCAAGAAGTGCTACACACAAGAATCTTTATAGTGGCCTTATTCATAATAGATCCAAGCTGGAAACTACTCAAACGCCTATCAACAGGAAAAGGGATACACACATTCTGGTACATTTATGCAGTGGAATACGACTCAACAATAAAGATAAACAAATCATTTACACTTGTAACATCATGGATGGATATTAAAAACTTGTTGAGCAAAGGACTCAGACACCGAAGACTACATACTGTATGCTTCTATTTACATGAAATTCAAGAGCAGACAAAACTAATCTTTGAAATCAGCAGTGGTCACCTGGCTGTGGGGGCGGTGGTGGGAACACGTGGAAAAGGACACAAGGTAACTGTCAGGGTTGATGGAAACATTCCTTGTCTCAATCAGGGAAGGGGCTACACAGGTGTATATGTTTATCAGAACTCATTATCTGAATGTAAATTCAGCTTAATAATAATAAATAAAACAAAAGAAAAAAATCTGCTCCCAAAGTAGCAATAAAGAACACAGCCGAAATGAAGTAATTTCATCAAGTCTCAGGACAATGAAGAAATAACATTGTATCTGGTTTAATGATGGAAAATATATATCATCAGATGGTATCACGCAGAGAGTCAGGCCGTAAGACAAAAGAGCAGAGAGCAGAAAGCAATTTCACCTTATGCCATTACACATTTAGCATGATATTACACAAAAGCTCTCCACCAATTATTTTATTTCACGTTAATGGCATCTCAGGAGTAGTAGTTTTATTTCTGACCTTAAAAAGAAGCAGTCTGGCCTGTTTACTCATATTGGTGGAAGTAATAAATCCAATAAATCGTTGCAGCCTCCCACGCACCTTGGCTGGCGTGGAGCTGCTGACTGACGCAGGTTGCTAATCGCTGCACAGGTGCAGATCTTCGGGGAGAAGACCAGAGGAGGGGAGTTACGGGGTTGAGGATGTCTGCCTGGGAACTTGGGGGGACAGCATAGTCCAAGTTTTGGAAACAGGCGTGGTGAGTGTGTCCTGCTGTGCTCAACGGGTACCACTGTGTTCACAGAACCAAGTGGCTTCTGTGTCTCCCATCCCGAGGAGTGGCACTGTATGGTCACCGGATATGGTACCCTCCAGTCTTCAACTTTGAGCTAGCTGTGGTTTTATCACAGAAGTAAGATAGCTCCAGTCCATCTCTCATTTTGACTTTCACACCTTTAGTGTCCTCCTGGATGTTTCTGAGAATTCCCGAGTGGTCCCCATGTGTCCTGGAGTCACTTGTGATCACTCTGTCCTAGCCAGGCTCACTTTCTCAGTCCCTTTGGCCTCTGGGGTGTTGGGACCTGCACCGTGAGCACGGCCCATCCACAGCAGCATTGTCACGTGGTGGCCCCTCACCTTGATGCTTCACCAAGCTCTCCTGAAGGCCTGGAGAAACATGGGGAGGGACTGTCGCACATATGCAAACAGACTGACACTGGCTGCAGGACATCGGAGTTGCTGATCTCTCAGCTTTGGGTTCCCGTCATCAGAAATCCATTCGTGGGAGCACTTTCCTCAGGCTGGCCTCCCTCCTCTCATCCTTGGGACCCACGCTCACCTCACTGAGTCTCTTCCCTCTGCTCCTCTCCTCGCTGTTACTGAGGCTGGCTCAGAGGAAGCAAACCCTTCATTTCTTGTGAGAGCAAGCTCTTAGTCTCATGATCACCTCACTATGCACAGTCAGGTTCTTTTGTTTTGACAAACCAAAGCCCCTTTAAGAGAAAGAGTAGTATCTGCCTGCCCTCACTCACAGTTTCTGCACGCATACATATCCTACCCATTGGGATGAAAACCTGCCTTCAGTTTCATAAAGTGGTAGTTTTCCTTCCCATTAATTCATTTATCGTAAACTTTGGATTGTTTTATTACTATGGGTGCCATTTAGGCTAGATGTTTGCAGAAGCTCAGCATTCTCTGGACCACTGCCTCACCTAGGGCTGTCCTCCCTCACCTAGGGAGGGAAGGACAGCTCATCCGTGTACCATCTACAGGGTCTCTTGTCTGCCTCGGAACCCCATGTTTGCTTTTGCACTTTTCAGGTCTTTAATTTTCTCTACTTAAGGGCGCTCAGATTAGATGAGCCAGTGTCTGCCTGTGTCACCTATGGCCCGTCCTCCAGGCCAGAGAGGCCTGTGCATAGGAAGCGAGCTGTCACCCCTCAGCAGCACCGAGCCCGTGCATTTGTGTTCAATGCTTTGCAGCTGGTCACCTGCTTCCACAGCAGTTCTCCCCTCTGATCCAATGTGAGGGTTCTGGTAGAGGAGTCAAGGTTCCCCTTTCTGCTAAATTAGCCTCATCTATATTTCCCAACCACTGTTTTTTGAACCCTGGTTTTCCAAAAACAATTTTGGAATAAGTTTTGCCAAATGTTTTGTGTGTGAAATAAAAAAAAAAAAAACAGCAAGACCATCTGCTCTTGGCACCTTGTGTCCACTGACCTTGGTTTTAACACTGTGGTGAGCTTTTCCACGAGACTTTGAGACTTCCGACTCATCAATAAAGCTGAAACAGGAAATGTGGTCACACATGGGTACCTGGCTTGACAGGTCTGCAAGCCTGCACACTGAGGCCAGCTATAAACCAACCTGGGTTGCATTTTCAAACAGGTTTAACAAAAAGGATAGCTAGTTACAATACAAAAAAATCCTACTGATTAGAGCACTCTCAGACCCTCTGTCTCCTCCATTTCTGGTACCAAGTTACAATGTTTACTGAAAAAAGCTGAACGTGAACATGGGGCCTCTGGTGTTCCAAGTTTACTAGCCTCTTATCTCATGCAAGGAATGAAGAAACTGGGGATGAAAATGAAATCGTTCACTGGTCCTTCAGCATTTTCTACAACAGGGCACAGGAGAGACAGTGAAGGCTCTCTCTCTCTTTTTTTTAAGCAGCACAGAAAATTTTAGACAGATAGCTCTGCTTAGAGCAACTTTAAAAGACCACCACCAGATTTCCCCCAAGATAAGCAGCCCTCAAGCTGAGTCTCTGCACCATCGGATACAAGAGGTGACTGAGAGGCTGACAATAGGAAAAGAGGAGAGATACGTTTAGAAAAATAACATAATTTGGCTCCCTGAGAAAAGCAAAGCCAAAATGCAAGTTGTGTTCCTTCTTCTCTCCCTTGCTTGCTTCCCTGGGTGGAAGCATTAATAAGCTTAGTGCTTATTAAAGTGAAATCAAAACGAGAGATAGACAGAGAAACTGCATGAATGGTACCACTAGAGACCTAAAGTCTGAGGGCTTCCAGCTGACTCATTTGTTTCAAGACAGGAGATGGAGGGCAAGTCAGAGCCCTGCCTGCCTTCCTTCAGCTTCAAAAGGAAGAAAGGCAAGATGTGCACAGCTCATGTAGGCGTGATCCAAAATGATGAAAACAATTCCATCTTTTCAATCCAACAAATATTGAATACTTATGTGCCAAGCACTGTGTTTGATATGGGAAACATTTAAAACCTTTATCGTAGATGCTACTCTTAAAATCTTTTCAATTTAATGTCTCCAAAGGTGAGCCGGAGCTCATCTTCGTGAAAGGGGGCCCTCTATTGGCTGGGCTGCTGGGACAGCCTCAGATGATTCAAATGGATCAGATCAGGTGGTAGCTAAAGTATGCTGTTGAGGGGCATCTCTGAGTCTCTGCAGTGGGGTTGCTGCAGTGATTTTGGGATTGTGCTAACCTACTCTAATCTTGGAGCTGCTTATCTCTGCCTTTTTCCCAACATCCAACTTCTGACTCGGTTTTGCCAGATTGGCATCATTCATGTGAAACTCGAGCCAAATTTCTTTCCCACATTCAACCTCAGTTTCTCCATATGGGTTCCTGTAGGACCAACTGGTTCTAAGTCATTCAGAGCCTCTTGGCAGAGGCCCAGCACATTTAAAAGCTAGTTCATGATTATTTTGAGTCCTTATGGTTCACGCTTCCCAGTCTGTCAGTCAAGTGTATCTGCTTAGTATCTTTATAAGTTACATCTGTAAAGATGCCTCATTAAAAAAAAAGTTCCTGGAAATACTCACCTGCATAACAGTCTCTTTTCCAGTTACTTGGCATTGTTTTCTATTTAATGAATACCAAGATTTCAGAAATATTGTGCATTTTAACTCAGTTCAGGAAAGGCTGACGTAGAAATGATCTGCTGGAATTCTTCCCTTTGAACAAGAATCTGGCTATGTGGTGCGGCAAGCAGCTGCAGGAAGCCACATTTCCTCCCTCGTCTTTTTAAGCCTACCAGTGTGTGTGTACATGTGTGTGGTTGGAAAGTGCAAATGCAAATTAAACTAGACAGCTTTGCAGAAATTAAGCAATTACTATTTGCTGATATAATGTCAATTCATCAGTGACCCCTTCACAGCGTCAAAGCACATCACTTAGAAATTGTAAAAATAACCACCTCACTGAGCAAGCAGATGTATGTGTCTAGGTGAAGCATCCAAGGATTACCTGACCCATCCAGCTAACCCAGATGGCAAAAAGGCAAGGCCCCACGTGCCCATCAGCCTCCAAGGGATGCAGAAACCTCCATCGCCCATGGCCTGTGGTTCTGATAGCGAAGAGAATCACTTCTGGGAAAGACAATGACTTGTTTACTTTTCACTGGATTGAACATTGAAGATATTTCATAATATGATCTGGGAAAGTTTGCCAGATGTTTCATTTCACTGTGTTCTTCTGGCAGGGCTTCAAGATATAATTCTGAGAAAGGCTAAGAAATCAAGGTAGGCGTGAAAAACTTTGGGACCAAATTCGTACAAGCTTCAACTGCAGAAGGACACCTTTTCTATAGCTGCTAGAATATGAAATTTTACTTCAAAGGCAAGCTAATATAAACCATAGATCTCGCTTTTACTCATTTCTCTCTTTCCTCTTTTCCTCCTTCTCTTCTTCCTTCCGCTCCAGGTTTTTCAAAGATACTCTAAGCCCAGAATAGGAAAATGTATCTTCTGAATTGCTTGAAAAGGATGATTATATGAATAAATAACCATACCTTTGGATAAAGCATCAACTTGAAGACTTTTTCACTTGGCCCAAGGAAATGTACCCAGGAACAAATCCTGATAAGCTTTAAAATAGCAAATTCATTTGCCAGAGACAAGCACTGAATGGAATGCTTTTGGTTCATGTTCCTTTTCTTTCTTTTCAGATTTTTGAGTTGCTAATGAACTGTGGCATTAACTAGAGGGGCATTGGTTTAGACACTATCTTGGTCATCTGTTACTCTAGGCCACTATCTGCATCATAGTGACTACATCCCGATTGTCATAGTCACTGCATAACTAATTACCTCAAAACTCAGTGGCTTAAAACAACAAAAATATAATTGCACAATTTCTGCTGGTCAGAAATTTGGGAGTGGCTTAGTTAGGTGGTCTGGCTCAGGAGCACCAGAGAGGTTGCAGTCAAGATGTTGATGGGGGCTGCAGGCAATGAGCTTGGCTGGAGCTGGAAGGTCTGCTTTCCAGATGGTGCACTCATGGGGCTGTTGGCAGGAGGCCTCGGTTCCGTACGGTGTGGACCTCCTGTGGGCTGCCTGAGAGTCCTCACGCACAGCAGCTGGCTTCCCCAGGATGAATGCCCTGAGTGAGAGAGGAGAGAAAGAGAACGGGCAGTAAGCCACAGGGCCTCCTATAATCTAGTCTCCAAAGTCACACACTGTGTGCTTTGTTGCATTTCTTAGAAATAGGTCACTAAGTCCAACCCATAGTCAAGGGGGAGGGGAATGAGTCTCTGTTTCTGAAAGGGAGGAATGCCAAAGAATCTTGAGATATATCTAAAATTGTCTCACTAGTTAAGTAGGATTTCTAATTTGTGCAGCTGGTAAGGAGATATCAATAAACATGCAGGAAGAAGAGGAAGAGGAAGAAGAAGAGGAAGAAGAAGAAGAAGAAGAAGAAGAAGAAGAAGAAGAAGAAGAAGAAGAACTCAACTGTATTCATGTTGCTCTACATCCTGTTCCACTAACTTCCATCCTCATCCCTTACCTCTCATCCCTTATTCCAACACTGCTTATGGCTTTAACTAACTTCTCCCTGACTCCAATTGTTGACCTGACAAATGTTGAGATCTTACAACATCCTTATCTTCTTAGGAAAAAGAAGCCAACACAGGCAGAAGCCCAGGTACCCCTGAAGCCTAGAGTCAAAGGAAGACAAAAATGTATGAATTAGAGAACAAAAGTGAAGTTATATGTAAAGAGAAAAATTATTGGCATGTGTGGTCCTTCTACTTGATGTCTCCTAGAGTTCTGGGAGGTATTGCTAAGGCTTCTCAGAGGATACCCTCAGCTCCTTCTAAGGATGGGGGTAGACTGTCTCACTTATGGGGGGTCAGCAAATCTGATTTCTCTTATATCACTCTTTTGCATATCCTTTGGGCTTATTGGGCCCAATGCTTCCAGCCTCTGTTGAGCAATAATAACAGTACTAAATCACTCTCTGTCCATTATTATCTAGAGTCTGCCCGTGGATATCTTTATATCCCACCAGGAGGTCTGTTCTGATCAGCCATTCACCAACTTCCTTTCATGCTTACAGCAGGCAAGAAAAGTAGCTTCAGGGACTACCAGTTTGCATAGTGCAGTCAGTCCTAATGGCCTTATCACTTGGCTACCTGCTCTTCCTTCCCAAAGGGAACGCCAGTTAGTGTATGCGAGCCAGAGAGTCTGGCAGAACCATCCTATTACTGCTTTATATAAAGCACTTACTGAATTCCTCGAGGGAAGAGGAGTCTCCAAGGGGACTTGTCTCATTAAACTCCTGCCTGCTCTGCAAGGAGCTGGTGGGGATCTGAGAGGTGATAAGCAGAGAGGCAAAACCTTTGGGCCGCTCGGTGATGCTAATGCACTAACCTTTGGGCACAAGGGCAGCATAAAGGGGGAATAATCTCAGAGGGAGGAGAGGAGAAACGTGCTTTTCTCCTTTGTCACATTTAATGGGATTGAAGTAGAAACAAAGACATTTTTATGACATGATAAAAAAATATGCCTAGTATCAAAGCATTTAAGTTCCTGTACCTAAAAACTCGTGTGATTTTTCCTTTTGCTTTGCTTTCTTTCTTTTTTAATAAAGAAAATTGTCTTTCTGTTTCTACCCCATGGAATTCTCCACTTAGCTCTAGATAAATAAAGAAAAGGGCTTCTGAAGATGTGGTCTTTTAAAAGCCAGACAAGAAACAACAGGAATTTCTTTAAGAGGCCTCTGGCCATTATGTCTTTCAACTTCAGTTTAGGTTTATAGAAATCATTCACAGGGACCCTCTGGAAAAACATCATTTATTTCTTTTCTCTTTTCCTTTTTTTTGAGAAAGCACCACAGAAGATAAGCCAGCTCCCAGGGAGCTGCTGCAGAGAACTTAGGGATTGCATTTGCAAAGATTTCCAGAGCCTACCGATACATCTGAATGCCATGCACTTCACATGGCACTTGATGCTACCACCGGGGCTCAGTCTGCAGAAAGAGGAGAAGCAAGTCCTTGGCACAGTTAAGGTATTGTATCTCTGTGCCATTTTCCCCCAGGATGGGGCTGGGAAGCTTCTACTTCATCCCCTTCCAAGATGTTCAATACAGAAAGGGGTCCAATTCTCCTCCCTCTTCTACTGGGGGAACAGAGTTAGTAAATACTTACACTGGGCAGTCTGAGGAGTGTGTGTGTGTGCGTGCGTGTGTGGTAGTAGGTTGTGCCAGGGGGTAGCACCACCCTCCAGCATCTGAGAACACCTGACTCTCTACTGTGCCCTCAGCAAAGGCCAGCTGCACTTGGAACAAAATGCTTCCTGAACTTCCTTCCCCAGGATATATTTTTTTCCCTTTGGTGACAGTGTATAGACCCATAGTTATTAGAGCTAAAAGCAACTATTCTGATACTCCTTCTTTAGGATATTTTGTAGAATCATTTTCCCTCACCCCCTTTGAAATGAGCTGTGACCATCTGACTTGCTTTGCTCACTAAAAAGTGAGTGGAAATAACTTTGCCACTTCTTGTTGAAGCTTTAAGAGTTAAGAATAATTTACCACCTCTTCTTACCTGCCAACTTGATTGGCAATGGTCCAGTGACAGCTGCTGCCAAAGTGAGGATGACTGGGGACAGAGACCCCCTTATCACCACCACCAACCCTTGATGGACCTTCAGGGACAGTGAGACGTAAGCTTTTACGGTTATAAACCACTAAGATAATTGGCCCATTAATTATTACAGCATAGCCTATCTTATCTTACCTGAATCTAACAATCCCCTCTGGGCAAAGGCAGGGCTTTTAGCTGCCACCGGGAGTAAATTTTATCAGAAGAGTCTATAGTTCACAGAAACATCTCTTTGTATGAAGGTGTGAAAGAGTCTTTCTCATTTCCAGTCCAGGAAAATTTATATTATCTAGGCCACATGAAAGAACCAAGTTTCTATAAATGTTTAGCTATATATGATTTTCCTGTGGAAGGACAGAGAATCAACCAACTTTCAAAATCCTTCATCAAAGTTTATGATTAAACTAACCTGTCTTTCTTCCTAGGCCTGTTTGCAACCCGCAGCCTATAAAACATACGCACATAGGCTATTCCCTGTCTTTATCTGAGTGCACTTTATTCCTTGGACAGGGTTGGGATGGCAGATCATGAGCTAATAATCATGCTTCAACAGTGATGAAACCTGGCAGCATTCTGTCTAGAGCTTAATTATTTTCTTAATGAACTCTTACTTACATCTGTCCTCTGCAGGAGAGACTTTGGAAAAGATCTAGTTTGGAAACTATAGAGCAAACAAAGGGTTACAAACAGTGGCCTATCACAGTTTTATTCTCATCAAATGGGCAGTAGAAAGTACTGTGTGTGAGGAGTCTTTATAGTGAGGTTTGGTATACAAGGGCTATGATTAGGATTATTTTAAAAATAGAAAAAAAAACTTGGATATATATAAATTGGATATTTTGGAAAAAAATTTGGATATATATAGAAATTTTTCAAAGACAAAAGGCTAGAAATTATATATATATGGAATTGTCAGCCTGGGTTCTCCAGAACAGAGCATAAGACAGAGTTTAAACACTAGCGATGCACTACAGGATACAGTTCCAGGGCATGGAGAGTAAGGCTGGGAAGCAGGCAAAGCAAGTCAAGGGTTTTGGAGCAGGCCACAACTGCACAAGAAAACAGAGCCAGCTGCTCCCAGGGCTCTGGAAATGTCATAAGGAACCACTATACTTCAGAACAATCTGTTGAGTGGAGGACAGGAGCAGTGTTTTCCTGTCGGCTTCTTTTGGCCTCCTGCCTCTTATTGGTTACACTGGGTGTTAATTCTTCCCTCACCCACCTAACTCCCCAGGCTGTGTTTCTCAGCTCTCCTGGGAAAGGTCCCATCCCCAGCCTTATGACCAACCGTTTCATCCATGCCCCAAAATGATGAAGACCTGAGCCTTTATAGATCTGATAAGGCCTGTGTAGGGTACCTGAGCTGCTGCCACTGGTGACAGAAAACTGGGTGGCAGCAGCCAGGGGTCTCCATTGAGCAAAATCAAAGACCTAGGGACATGTAGAGGAGAGCAGTCTGAGCAGGTGCATAAACTGAACACCAGTACTTGGTGTTTAATTGTAAGAAGTATGATATGTCTATATGGAAACAATGTTTATAGTCCTTGAAATTATATTATATATGGGCAATTAAATACTTGTAATTAAGGATGATTTCAACCTGTTTGGGAAGACTGTGAAGCTTCTCAGAGGAAAACAGCTTTAATAAGGTTTATAATTAAGATATTACAAGCTGGGTCAGAGGTGATAGACCTCAAATGCCAAGATTATTGAAAATTATGAGGCCCAGTTAGCCTATTGGAAATTTTGAGGGGGTGATCTCTGCATCAATTCTGTAAGAGTGGTCAGTGAGTCCTTTGTGAGAAATTTTTCAAAGACAAAAGGCTAGAAATAATGCTCATTACAGCCAGGTAGGGTTTGACAGCCTACATGCACCATTCACTCAAATAAACAAGGAAAGCTGCCCGGGCTGGTGTGGCTCAGTGGACTGAACATGAGACTATCAACGGAAAGTTCTCTGGTTCGATGCCTGTTCGGGGCACTTGCCTCGGTTGTTGGCGAGGTCCCCAGTTGGGGGTGTGTAAGAGCAACCAGCTGATGTTTCTCTCACACATGGATGTTTCCCTCCCTCTCTTTCTCCTTCACCTTCTCTTCTCTATAAAAATAAAATAAAATAAAATAAAATAAAATAAAATAAAATAAAATAAAATAAAATAAAATAAAATAAAATAAAGTAAATAAAAAAGACAAAACAAACAAAGCCAAGACCTTAGATTACTAATCACTGAAATAGTTTGAAAAGTATGTTATGCCTCCTTTGTTCCAGAAATCCAAAATGTGGGCATCATATGCACCTGTGAGATGACTTATGAGAGCGTTTTCTGAGATGCAAGATGATCTGGAAGTAAAGGTCCATACGGTCGAGTTTGTTTGGAATTGCTTCTTCTACGTGCATCACCTTGTCATCGAATGCTTATGTAGCATGAAAACGAAACCTCCAACATATCGTAAGAAACCTGCTTAACCCAGCTTTCCCCAAACTTATTTCATCATAGAAAACCACTCCTTTTTGCATGACAATAGTCCACCTTCCAAAAAACTGGCAGTGTTTTCCTTAGAAGACACTTAGGCAAACTCCAGACTATTGAAGACAGCAGTATGATTTGTTAGGCATTCTGGCGGATGAGAGCCTGAGAACTGTGCTGTCTAGGATGGCTGTCAACATTCATCTGTGACTTTAAAATCAGGCCACACAACCACATCCGGCCTCTGTGCCTTTGTTTTCCAAATAGAGCTGATAGTATGTCATGGGGTCACCAGGAAGACCAGATGAAGACTGGATATGAAGGCATTTTGGAATATTAAAAGGGAAGGAAAAACAAGTGAACTCTACTTGTTGTGGTCTATGATTGATTCAATAAGCACTCTCTTTTATGCAAATGAGTTCTGTGCTGATGTGAGCAGGTTTTGCCTTTTCCAACAGGCCCTCATGGAGTTCTGTAAATGCAGAGAGCCAAGGAGAACAGATGCTGAGTGGTTGCCAGAGTGAAATGCATCCCACTGCCAGCTTCCCACCAAAACGTAGATCTTTAGACCATTTTATTCAAAACCATATCACTAAAATATGTGTGTGGCTTCTCTGCTTTGGAGATAGGAAGCGAATAATTGAGTTTAGGGCCCACCCCATCCACATATCTCTTCCTGCATGTTTCTTCTAGGTAAAATGAGCAAAAAAAAAAAAAAGCAAAAAACAGAAACAAAAAACCACAGTGTGAATCATAAACTAGAATGGCAGAACAGTCAGGAAATTTTGGGCTCATCTTTCCTTTCTCTCCACCTGACAGAGGAATAAACTGAGACCCAAAGGCTATACAAACTTCTTCCCCTGGTGAAAATGACCATCGGGAGTGGAGCGGCACCCAGCTCCTCTCCATTCCAAACCAGTACTCCTCCATTTCCATGAAGCCTCATTTCCTCCTCCCCAGAGATCTGCAAACATTACTTCTAGAGGCCCACTAGCCCCTTAAACATAAAGAAACCACAGAGGAAACGTGTAGGAATTACACAAAGCCTCCAAAGGGCAGCCATGCAGCAAAGCAGTCTGCCCACCAGAGAAAGTAGCTTTTCTAGTAGGGTCACATGGCATGGCAGACTAAGGAGAGACAAACGTAGTCAGGCTGGGTTCCTTAGAAGCAGAGCCTGACACTGGCAGGGCCGAGGGAAGCCTGGCAAGGATGTGGTCTTGGGGAAGGCCTTGCCGTGGTCCGATCCATGCAAGAAAGGCTCTGGAGCAGACGCCACACAGAACAGCTCTCCCTTTCTCAACAAGAAAGTGAGCTTTCTGTAGGGCCATTTATTGCAGGCATTGGCTGTGGCCCTCCAGGGAGGGAGCTTGTCTTCCCAGGCAAGACGGCTCCTGTCCTCTGAGGGTGGTTCTTTGGGGAAGGTGCAGCTGTGAGTCATTAGCGGTCCCCTCTCACAGCAGATGGGGTCGGGGCACCGGCTGGTAAGGGGGATCTGGGCTCTGCCGCCAGAGTACCTATCACAGGAGCAGAGTGCGGGTTCAGAAGAGGGAAAAGATTTAACTGTGGGCGTAGAGGGAAAGTCAGGCCTATTATCATTCTCTTGGAAATGGGCATTTGCTTGGATCTGTCAAGGCTGGACAGCGTATGCAATCATGCTCATCTATCTGAAGAACATGCTTGTCTTTGTTTTTTTCCTGTGATCACGGTCAGAGAACTATGTCCTGCTGAATTCCACATTTCCTGTAGGGTTTCTCCCACATCTCAACTGTAATAACCTAAGCAAAGATGGAGGCGGGAAGGGAGGAGTGGTACTGGCCAGTGCTGCTTTGGCAGCCATCCTGGTCCTCATGCCGCCCAGAGAAGCCATCAGAACATCCCCGTTCTGCAGAGTGAGAAGGCGACTGTGGCTGGTGCTCTCAGCACAAAAAAAGGGTGTGGCCCTGCCTGCCTTGGTAAACTGGACAGTATTTATCTCGTGTTCCTTCTCAGCTCTCTCTGGTATGTGGACTCGAAGCTCCAGGCCAAATGTGGAGATGTCAATGTTATTTTATTTGTGTAAACATGCGCCAACTGTTCTCTAAACAAACAAACCCATTAAATTAAAAAAAAAAAAAAAAAACTGTGAACAAAATGTTAATTCTTTACTTGGGAGAGATCTGACCATGATGCTCTGACACAGCATTTTATTGTTGGGAACAACTTTAGGACAATTCTTGTCCAACTTCCTCATTTTAAAACAGAGGAAACTGAAACCCAGAGAAATGGAAATGATTCAGCCAAAAGCACAAAAGAATACGTATTATTCTTGAAAAACAGACAAACACAAAACCCCTGAGGATTCTGTTGAGAGCCAAAGAGCCAAAGCTTGTCCTGAGAGACAGACATCCTAAGTTGATTAGGCCCCAGTAACTGCCGTTCAGGAGGCACAACGCGCCCCGAATGGCTCCCTGAACACTTGACCTGTGCTCCGTGTGAAGTCATCAAAGGGCACTGGGCAATACTGGGAGGCAGCGGTAATGAGATCAGCCTGGGGGAATTGGGAGGAAGTCTTTGCAGAGGCAGGAATATTTATGTTGGCACTTCGAGGATGAATCCGATTTTGAAATTCAGGAAAGCGAGGAAGAAGAAGGAGCAAAGAAGGCACCGCCATAGAATGCACAGTCTGAATGAGGCACAGAGGGGCAGCAGTGGCACTTTTCAGAGGAAGGCGCCAGAGGAGCGCTGGGACGGACTGCAGAGGAGAAGCGGTGTGAGAGCCGTGGGTTTGGGAACTAACCCTGAAGGGGAGGCGGCAGAGATGGAAATGAGGAAGGTTGAACTCCCAGAGCAGATCTGACCTGGGAGCACTGATTTAAAGAGCACAGATTGGGGCCTCTTAACTGCAACATCTGGCTCCAACTCTATCCAGCACCCTTTGCGCTGTTTAGGATTTATTCCTTGGAGTGTCGAAGACGTCTTTTCCCGAAGTAAGCCTATTAAAATGCAGCACCTCAGAGTGAGATAAGCATAATCCATCAGGAAATACCTCCATAAATTTGTTGACAAGTAAATGACAGCTAGCTGAAAATAAGGTCTGGAGAAAAGAAAACAGGAGGCATGTGTGGGGTGGGAGTTGGGTGCCAAGAGAAAAAAAAAAAAAAAAACAGTGCTGGGAGAGGAGGTTTCAAAATTGTGCCTGTGGCTGTCCCTGCCTGAGAAAGGTATGTGCGGGCCTGACACGGGGTCAAAGGGGACTTCATCTTGCCCAGAGGCTCATGGGTGGTGCCCAGGTCCCAGTTCTGAAGCAGAATGCAACGTGTGTAGACAGGGAAGTGTCCTTCCAGCCAATGGCTGCAGGCAACATGAGCGCAGTTTCTGAATATTTCCACCTGAAGGGATTTGAAGAGGAGAGCGGAGTGCTGGCCCACGAAAGACTCTAGCTTCTCTTCTGCTTATGGGGAAACACGATGGCTGTAACTCCAAGTTTCGATATTTTTAGAGTCTGTTAGAAACTGTAAACTCGTACAGGCTTTATATTAAATTTGCTTCAATCATCTCCAGGATACGCATTGTACTTAGATCCAAATTTGCATGATATTTCCTGCCTATTCTGTAACAAAATGCCACATGGTTACTATGTGGCAGAGCAAAGCTCTGAAACCCTTTCTGTTATGGAATCCTAGTACTATCTGCCTGTAGTTAGTAGCCAGCCCCCAAGCTGGCCCCCAGATTCATGCCATTGTTACTGTCCCCTCCCACAGGGAATAGGGCTGACTTGTGAAACCAACAGGATATCGCAGAAAGGATGGAGTGTAACTTCTGAGGCTGGGTCATAAAAGAATGTGTAGTTTCCAGCTGGATCACTGGCTCTGTGGGAAGCCAGGTGGTACATCCTGAGGACTTAGGCAGCCGATGGATAGACCAATATGTAGTGAAGACCTAAGGCCTCCTGCCAGTAGCCTCGTGAGTGAGTCATCTTGGAAGCAGATCCTCTGGTTCCATCAAGCCTTCAAATGACTGCATACCCAACAGGTATCTGGACTGCAACCTCATGAGAGACCCTTAGCCACTTCTGAATTCCTGATCCAAAAATACTATGAATATTTCATGTTTATTGTTTTAAGTCTCTAAGTTTAAGAGTAATTTGTTACACAATAGCAGATGTCTAGTGTACTAACTAATACAATGAAATTCAGAATAAAATGTACAACACTGAGAACCAATACATATTGCTTTAGACTATAGAAAGGATACAGAT
The DNA here is from genome assembly GCA_004024845.1 of Tonatia bakeri. NCBI lineage: Eukaryota > Metazoa > Chordata > Mammalia > Chiroptera > Phyllostomidae > Tonatia > Tonatia bakeri. The sequence goes on from PVIA01002788.1 coordinate 172,777, forward strand.
TTTTCTATACATGTCACAATCCTGAGAGGGCTTTCCCATGATCTAGAGGCCTGGATAGGTCAACAAAATGGTAAGGGAAGGTCTCTATGCAAATTTCTTTCTCATCAAATGATAGATGGATATAATGGAAAACAGACATGCTCTGATGTGCAGGAGCAACTATCAGAGGTATGTTCAGATGAAAAAGAAAGAAAAGTGGTAATCGCATGGAGAGTCTAGAGGCTTAAATGGCATTATTGTGAACCCCACTGACTTTCCATTTTCATAGTAAATGGAAAATGAAATAAAAACTGGGGTTGGGGGGTGAGTTACACCTAGGGAAGTGTAGCTGATTTAGTGAGAGCATGATTAAGACAGCACACCTTAACTAAAACATAAACATGGCCAATCCATTCCTCCTGCCCCTCTCGGCAATATTCCAGCTGGTCTCAATAGAGGCAGCTCCATTCAAAGTCTGTCATTAAACAGAAGAGAACTAGTTTAGACATCATGCCTTTATTCTCATGGTGAGAAATGCGGAAAGGAACACATGAAAAGGTAGATGGTCAACATTTCTTCTCCTAAATTTAGTAATAATACTCACTTTTCTTCGGGGAAACTAACTCACTCTCACGTCGTGTGATTACTAATCACTCTTTCCCTTTTCCTGCCAGAGGTTCGTCATCCAAATCTAGTCAATCAGAATAATCACTCAAGAAGACAGACTGATAGCACCAAGGATGGGCATGTGATTGAACCCAGGCCAGTCAGTCTTCCCTGGAATTTTTCTGTTGTTTCTCTGAGAAAAGATGCTCTTTTTTTAACTGCATTGCTAAGCAGTAGACTATGAGCCTTGGACTAGCAGCAGCCATCAGGCAACCACTTACAGAGAGCTTAACAAATAGATGGAGACTTGAAGACATCAGCTGAGACCCTAGCTGTTCCTAAAACGGCACTGGCGTTGGAGTTTTCAGTGATAGGAATAAATACACCTGAACACTAAGCTAGTTTGAGTTGAGTGTCTATCATGTGCAGCCAACTAAGTACAAAATGAGTTCATTACCACAGAAAACAGAAACATGCACAAGATTAGTCCCTTAGAGTCTTAGAGAAATGAAAATGGCCTAGACTTTCTGGAAGGAAAAAAAAAACCCTCTCAAAAAACAGATCAGAGAAAAAATGGCAAGACAGCAGAAAATTTGGAAAGTGAGCTGGCAGAGCACAGAAAAGAAATGGAAGTAAAAAATTAAACTATTGCAAAAAAGAAAGCCACATAAAGAAAATATAAAAAGGATAAAAAATTGGATGTAAATATTGTCAGAAGCATGGATAACAAGTCTGAAGGAATTATCCATTTAGAATCACAGTATGTAATTTTTAAATAGAGTGATGACAATAAAATGATAAATATGGAAAGTAGATGTATCTTACATTATATATGTATGTATGTATACATACATGTTCTCATGTATATGTTATATGCACATCACATATGTATAGCTGGTATTCATGAATAATAATAATGGATAATGTTTATATAATATTTATTATGTGTTGAGTATTTTCTAAGGCCCTATTAACTCACTTATTCTTTATAAAAGACTTATGAAAGTCAATCTCCATTGCATGGGTGTGTGGACTAGCTGTTTGAGTCTTCCCCAAATTCATAGGTTAAAGCACCAAACCCCAGTGTGGCTGCATTTGGACATGAGGTCTCTAAGGGGGTAATTAAGGGTAAATGAGGTCATAAGGGTAGGGCCCTGATGCAATAGCATTAGTGTCATTATAAGAGGAGACCCCAGAAAGCTTGCTTTTTCTGCTGACGTGGTGTTCTCGGTTACTCACCTTCCAGGTGACCTTGGCTGAGTGGCAGAGCTGAGACTGGAAACCGGGAGCCTGGCTCCAGGACCGGTGTTCTAAACCACTCTGCTGTACAACCTCTCGTATTCCTATGCTACACAGCCTCTTATATTCAAAGATATAATAAAAGTAATTTTATTGTAATGTTAGTAGTAATAGCAAAATATGGCATTCACAGTATGCCAGGCTATATAAAATAGCACACTGTGTCAGCAGAAAAACTAATACAAAATGATCTACATTAAAGTAACTCATAATAAAGGATAAGAAATAATCATATGGTACAAATTAAAAGTACAAGAAAAAAATTTCTGAGCAATCTCAAACTTTTGCATGACCACATTTAAGGATAAGCTAAAGTTGGTCACTCATGTGACAAATTCATGAGAAACAATTGTAATTTAAAAATTCTTATGTTCACATTAATTTACAGTTTTGACATAAACATTTATATATTATATGAAAATTACATTGTATGTTGGACCCCTTGGTTCACTATTATCAATAGAATAGTAATCATGTGAAAATCTCAATTATAAAAACTTAATAGGGGCTTTGGCTAAAGTACAAAAAATAAATACATGGTAGTTTATAAATTATGCATGTGTTTATTTTATTACTTAAACATTGAAACACATCAATAGGAGCAAAAATAATTATATTCTCTTGTCTATGATATTTCTCAATGTTTAGCCAGATTAAAAAACTAAACTTTAACACATTTTTCAATTTTGTTATTAGGATGGCATATTTGTCACCACAGAAGACTATGGGATTTCATTTAATGATTTGCACTTACAGCACTTACATGTTGAGGCACGAGGTGGGTGAGTTTTCATTTTCCTGTTGCCAGAGACCTCGCAAATGTTAGGGACAGACTTTATAGCAAAAATAACAATCATGAGATGGAGAGAAAAAGTTGGATGCTAATTCCTTTATATTTTTAATAAGAAGTCAACACTTTTTAAAGTCAAATGAAGCATGTTTTCCTTTTTGCCTTTTAAATTATTCTCAATCTCTTAATGCTATAATCTTCACTTTCAAGTATTAGGCCTCTTTTGGAAACTTTAAAAATTTTTATCTAAAGATCATCATGTTGTGTTTTATTTGCTTATATCCTGATAACACTTATATAAGTTAAACCTAAAACATTTTAATACAAATAGCTGGATGATAACTTCATTTCGGAACGTTTGCTCCCAGACCTCCCTTACTCCATTCGTACGCAGATCGCTGTTGTGACGCCCTAAGTTCCCTGATCCCCCTGTTAGGGACTGTCTTAACTGGGCAGCCTTCATGTGCTTTTCTCACGTTGCTCCTTGCACTCTTTATTGCTTGATTATCTTTCTGCCAGCAGCTACTGCCCCCCCCCAAATTAAGAGTGTGTGTGTGTGTGTGTGTGTGTGTGTGTGTGTGCTTAGAGAAAACAAAGACAATCCCATTAGCTTCCCCTATGAGGGACCGATAATTGCCGGGCGATTTGTTGAAGTGGGTTCCCTGGCTTGACGAAATCGGCCTATGTCATCTCATTGAGATTCCACTTGAGGTGATTTGCACCGTCCTTGCTGATTTGCACAGCACCATATGCTGCCCCAACTAAATCTTTGCACAGTATGAAATAATTCCTTTTGACAGGATAACCACTATTGCAGCAGGTAGGCCAAACTGGGGGAAATCTGTAATCAAATTAAGGAAGCCGTAAGTAGACAATTAAGTTTACCCCACCACCAAATGCTGGCACTAATCTGTTCAGGACATCTAGCGAGCATTTGGTTGGGAAGGCCTTGCGGCCCACTGCAAACATTACTGCAGTGTGAACGTGGGGCCTCCTGGAGGCTAGTATTCATAAGCTGTTTAGGCCTTACTGGTGGTGTTAAATCCTGATTTTTGCCGTATTTTGAAAAATAAATATTTTACAGTAGTTCAGGACTCAAAATGTAAAGGTATAGCCCTAGGACCAAGGATGCAACTACAAATTGGCTTTTCTGTTTAGCCCGATGGCCTCGTGCATTAGTTTAATTATCACATGTTTAAATGTTTGAGTCCTGGGTTAATGTTTAATTATCTGACAGGAAGATACAGGCATATGCTCTGAGATGTAATGCTCAGATGACCCCCCTGCCCTCCAGCCCTGCCACCTCCCCTCCGCCTCCTCTATGTGCTAATGAGGAACAGAGCAAGCCACTTTGACATGCAGCAGAGTGGGGATCTCACAGTTGCCTCCCAGAGCCCTGCTCCTGTGGATCAGCTGCAAGGCACCAGTAATCCCTTCACGGTCAGAAACCTCACCCTTGTCCTCCATCAGCAGAAGGGACTCCTAGGTTCCCTAGAAAATTGCTGTTTTCCCCCTCCCCACTATGTGCTCCTGGACAGAGACCCCCAGAAGCCAAGCTGAAGTGTCTGAGATGAAAAGTCACTCTGGAGACAATGGAGATGGCAGAGGTCAGAGTCCCACTGGACGGCTCCTCTGGGAGTGAGCAGAGCTTCTGCTCTTAGGGGGGCTGAGCAGTTCTGAAGGGTGCCACAGAGGCGGGCATGCTTTTTCATGTCTCCTGAAGTTCTGAGGAAAAAAACCCTCAAAGTGTAATTGTGGGGTCTGATGGCTTTTTTATAACCTAGGTCTTTAAGAACAGTCAATTACGGTTTACCTGCTGGAGCATTTGCAAAACAAATCAATATCTCATTTATTAAAAATTAAGAACCCATAAGCTTCTAATACACAAGTGAAAAGCAGGGAAGCGGTGTAACAATAAAGACTTGGGGGACTCGGAGAAAAAAGCCTAACACACTTATGATTTTAAACACACCACAAAGATCAGGGTGTTGTCGTGCTGCACTGCATGCATTAGCATAATCAAGTTTGCTTACTTTTAGTTTATGAGCTGTATACTGCAGTTAGGCTCAAATTGTATTCTGTTTCTTCTAAATCACAGGCTCTAGCTCTGAAAGCAGGAGAGGAATTAAAGGAGGGATGCAGAGGCTGGAAAGAGAAAGCAGATTACTGGTTTGTCTGGAATGGAATAGAAAATGGAAAAACATGGCAGAGTGCAAACTTTTCTTACTGAACTTTCCCATTTGTGGTGTGGATGGACAAAAGATGGGGGTGGTGGCAGCAGGGGGAACTTCTATGAGAAGTAATCTCACAGAGTGATCTGATCATAAGTTCCTAACTGGGCAGGTCAGGCCCCATACCTACAAATTCTTCGGTGAAATGTTTGAAGCTAGCCCTATCCATTGTTCCTGTGCATCCAGGTTAACACATCTTTGAAGTTAGCCCTAACCACCCTCAATAGAGCACATAACCCTGTTAACTACCCCATAATCCGACACCTGCCTTGCTTTCCCCACCTCCCTGTAATCTTCCTTAGTTCACTCCTTAATTTCAAATGCATAAAAGAAGCTGCAAAACTGTTATTCTCCAGAGCATTTGAGATTTTATTGCTTGACATATGTCATCAGTTTGGCTCAAACAAGTTTGCATAAAAATTCTCCGCAGGTTTGGACATTTTTATAATAACAGTGGATTTTAAGTGGTTTTCTTCACCCAAGAATTCCATCCCCATAAAAAAAAATCTCGGTCCTCCCCCCACTCCCTCCACCATAACTTTAAGAACAACCGGCCATTGACATTCCACAAGCACTCTTGTCTGCACATCCCACAGATCAGTCACTCCGGCTTGTTCTGTCAGTGCCTTCAGTCATATGTTCTCAGACTTGACTATGCATCTGAGTCACCTGGAAAGTTTTAGAACACAATGATCCCTTGGTCTCCCTCCAAAAAGTCTGACATGTTTGGTATGGGTTAGGTTGATCATATGGGGTTCTTAAACTCCCTCCGTGGTTCTGATGTGCAGCAGGGTTTGAGAATTGTTGCTGTAAGCCATTGTTTCTCAACGTGTGGTCCTCAGACCAGCAGCACTGGGATCCCCTGGAAGCTTGTCCACAACTACCACCACCCTAATCCATCATCTCTAGGCTACAATTGTCCCCTGACTGCAACCAGCCTTGTGCTCTACACAGCAGAGTGACTGATCTCTTTAGAAACATTTCTGAGATTGTCACCATAGCCTTCTTCCCATTTCAAAACATTCAAATGGCTTTTAAAGAAAACCCAAACAGGACATTGTAAATACTGAGCCTCTTTCTCCATCTCTGACTTCACTTCTTCCTACTCACTCACCTCATTTTCTCTGCTCCAGCCACATGCGCTCATCCCATCTGCGGGCCTCCTCCCTGCCTCTTCTCTCCTTTCAAACTCTCCTTCTCCAGAGGGTTGCATGGCAGCCTTCCTCCACCAAAACCTGCACCCAGGGATCTAGTCTTCAGAGAGACCTTCCCCGGACCACACATTGCGAAGCAAGCTCTGCAATAGCTAGACCTATCACTGTCTGGATTACCTTGTTAACGTTCTGTTCCTTTGTTCCTGTAGGTGCCACCACTAGAATATAAATTATGAAGAGCAACCGTCTTGTCTCTTATGTTCATGTATAATAGGCCCCCTCCCATAAATTGAGCAGAATAGTTGCAGGAGATAGGATCAATTCTTTTTCCATTTCCATGTTAATTCATTTAGTTTTGTATTTCTGAAAACAAAGAGAATTCAGAAAACTAGCTGGGTGTGTTGAAAATGCCATGTAAATAGACCCAAGCTTGAACCATCAATCATAACCCCAGCAAGCTGGGCACCAGGTGATGCGGTGGCATGAATCATGACTATGTGTTTCCACTCTTGGCATGGTAGTTCAAGGTATGGAACTCAGAGATCATCCTGACTGGTAATGAGTGGGTCAGCAGAGTCATGTGAAAAGGGGGAAATGAGGCTGAGTCAATAGAATCACTGATTTGTCCAAGAAATAAAAACATTTTCCTACTGGTTTCATCTTCCATTTGGATATGGCTGCTGCAATGATCAGCGCTAATGTCCCATGCAGACAGAGTGGTCTGTATATCAAAACATAGACAAACTGACCTATACAGAATGTCCAAATTCCTAACATGAGGGGAGAAGTTTGGAGAACATGTCTAAAAACTATGCCATGGGTTGTCTGATTACTAAAGTATAACAAAAAACCGCAGAACAACCTAAGAAATACAGAGACTTTGATAATAGTGTGTTCCCTGCCTTCTTTATGAGACCTCTCCCTTTGCATATCTCCTGATGTTGGAAAGCAAAGAATTTTATTTTCCTTGACCTCCTCTACACTTATCCACACCCATGGTCTAAGTATGAGTTATAAAGTGATTATTCTGTCTCCAACTAAGATTCCTTTCCTGGAATTTTATCTTTCCTGACTTTTATTTTCATCTGCCAAGTGAATATCCAACAAACACAAAAAAGAAAGGCCTTATTGGCAAAACTGACATACAGTAAATTACATATGTTTGATGCATTTGACACATTGTATGCAGCCACACAATGATCGCCATACTCAAGATAATGGACATAATATCACCTCCAAAGTTCCCTTGTGCCTCTTTGTAATCCCTTCTACCCCTCTCCCCCTTCCCCAGACAGACATTGAGCTGCTTTCACTATAGATTCCATTGCAGAAATCATTCATACATACTCTTTGCTGTCTGACTTCTTTTACTCTGCATAACTATTTTGAGATTCATCCATGTTCTTGCGTGTATCAGTGATGCATTCCATTTTATTCCTCAGAAATATCCCATTATGTGGATCTGTTCTGTGCAGTTTATCTATTCACCTGTTGATGGGCATTTGGCTTGTTTCTATTATATGGCTATTACCCACCCCCCAAAGCTGCCATTTTATGGTTTAATTTCTCTTGAATAAATTCCTCATCATGGAATGTTTAACTTTTTAGGAAACTGTAAAAGTTTTCCAAAACAGTGCCCTAACTCCCACTCCTACAGCAGTGCATGAGCTCCTGTTGCTCCGCCACCTTTCCAAAGCTCGGTCAGGCCAGTCCGCTTACTCTTGGCCATTCTCACAGAGTCGTTTCTTAGTCTAGGGCGCCACTGCAGCTCTGCAGCTCTGCAGTCTCCCGCCCTCTGCTCTCTCCCACAGCTCATCTGTGTGCTACACATTAAGGCCCTATGCAGGTCTATGAGGTCTTCCCACATTTCTTGCCACTGAAACAAAAAAGGGTTCCATTGTGGGAAAGGAAACTCACAGGCTGACCTGATCATAAATTCCTGACAGGGAAGGGCATGGTGGATAGTCTGCCCCAGACACACAATTTTCTTTTCCTTCTGTTTACTTCAAGTAATTTTTTTTTATTTTTCAACGAGCGTTGACATGCGATATTATATGAGTTTCAAGTGTACAACCCAGTGAGTAGACTGTTGGTGACTATGCTCCCTGCGCCGCACTTTACACCCCATGACTGTTCTGAACTACCAGTTTCTACTTCTCAGTCCCTGCACCTTTTTCAGCCACGGCCCCCAGACCCCTCCCCTCTGGCAGCCATCAAAGTGTTCCCTGTATTTATGAGTCTGTTTCTGTTTCCTTGTTGGTTTATTTATTTGTTTGTTTGTTTGTTTGCTTGTTTATCAATTTTTTAGATCTATGTTGTCTGTTTTAAGTATTGCTACCCCAGCTTTTTGCTTGTTTGTTTCCTTTTTCTTGAAATATCTTTTTCGATCCTTGCCTTCCAGTCTGTGTGCATTTGATCTGAAGTGAGCTTCTTGTAGCCAGCACATGCGAGGTCTTGTTTTGTTATTCCTTCAGCCGCTGTGTGTCTTTTGATTGGACCATTTCACCCACTTACATTGAAAGTCATTGTTGACAGCCCACAGGTGCGACTCAGTTGGTTGGGTGTCATCCCCCAAACCGAAGGGTCCCCGGTTTGGTTCCTGGCTGAGGGACCTGGCTGGGGGACCTTCCTGGGTGGCTCCTCAGTCCCCAGTTGAGGCACATGTACAAAGCGGCTGGTTGATGTTTCTTTCTCGCATTAGTGTTCCTCTAACTCTCTTTTTCCCTCCCTAACCCTTTCCAAAATAAAAAATAAAAAAATAAAATAAAATAAAACAAGATGTCATTTAAAAAAATAAATAAATTTTGATAGATCTGTATTTTTTGCCATTTTATTCATTTTTTATCTTTTAATTTTTTTCTCCTTCTTAAAAAAGACCCTTTAACACTTTTTGTAATATTGGTTTGGTGGTGATGAACTCCTTTAGCTATTTTTCATCTAGAAACTCTTTATCTGTCTTGGATTCTAAATGATAGCTTTTCTGGGTAAATACAAATTCTTTTTTTTTTCTTTAAATACATGTGTTTATTTTGTCAGTTGTGCTTAAATAGAGCTCGTTTTTAAATCTGCTTACAAAAACTACAAATAAAAGACAAAGTAGCTTCCCTTTTAGAGCTGTTCTGAGATGATAGGAGGGACCATGCCCAGGTAACCTTTCTATAACTCTGTTCTAACTCTATCTTCACTAAGATTTTGTTCTAATACAAAGCGTTTCAGTTTAAGGGGTGCATTGTTAGGATCTATGTAGTCAAACATTGCTATTGTCACTCAAGGCAGACCTTTATGCATTCTGTGTTTCAGGATTCATGAATCAAGGAAGCAAACCTGAAACATGGATTAAGGTTGGTTTCAGCCCCTAAAACTGCAGGACTAAGGACGGTTTGAGTTGTAATTTATAATTTTAACAATGATCAGTAGATCCACGACTGCAGAAATGCAAATACTGCTTTCATATAAATGTTGAAAATAACAATTGGATGAGTACTGGTGAATTATCTGGGTGGGGGGTGCTTCAAAACTTGTACTTAGCTATTGTATTAGTTTTATTATTGTTCTGTAACACATTACCACAAACTTATTGACTTACAATAGCACCCATGTATCAGCTCATAGTTCTGTAGGTCAAAAGCAGAGCATGGCTAGATTCTCTCTTCAGTGTTATCTATAAGGCTGGACTCAAGGCGTTGACTGGTCTGAGTTCTCATCTGACTTCTCTGATTAAAAAAATCTTCCAAGCCCCAGCCAGTGTGGCTCAATTGGTTGGAGCATCATCAGGTAAACCGGAAAGTCATGGGTTCAATTCCTGGTCAGGGTATGTGCCTAAATTGTGGGTTTGATTCCCAGTCCAGGCATGTCTGAGAGGCAACTAATTGATGTTTCTTTCCCCCTCTCTCTCCATCCCTTCCTCCTTTCTAAAATCTATAAGCATGGCCTCCTGTGAGGATAAAATAAAAGTTTCTCTTTACATTAAGCAAGCTCTGTCTGTTGTTTCTTTAGGTTAACACACCTTTAAATGTCTCTTTATAGACCCTTCAAAACAGAACATAATCTTTCCTGTAATCCAATCCCCACCTTGCTTCCTCCGCCTTCATTTAATCTTCCTTACATTCCTTCTTTAATTCCAAATGCATAACAGAAACTGCAAACTGCTCTTTCTCAAGCATTTGAGATCTTGCTTCTCAGCAATGTCACTAGTTTTGTCTCAAATAAACCCTTATAAAGATTCTCTACAGGTTTAGACATTTCCTACCTAGGTACCACTCAAAGAAACTATCACCTCCCATTGAATCTCCCACTCCCTCCTCAGTATGACATCCATGTGCTGTAAAAGACATACCTGCTAGATGCTCCTAGTATATCCATCATTTTATAAAACGATACAGTCACACGACTCAATACCAAAAAGAAAACCTGATTTAAAAATAGGCAGAAGACTTGTATAGATGCTCAACATCACTAATCATCAAGGAAATGTAAATCAAAACCACAATGAGATGTCACCTCACACCTGTTAGAATAGCTATTATAAAAAAGATAAGAGATGACAAGTGTTGGTGAGGACCTGGAGAAATGAAGACCCTTGGCCCTGGCCAGGTGGCCCGGTTGGTTGGAGCATCACCCTGTACACCAAAGGTTGCAGGATCCATCGGCGGTCAGGGCCCGTACCTGGCTTGCAGTACATTTTTCTGGTCAGGGTGCATACGGGAGGCGACTGGTCAATGTTTCTCTCTCTCTTTACCTTCCTCTTCCTCTAAAATCAATGAAAATATCCTCAGGTAAGGGTTAAATAAAGTTTTTATTTTTAAAAAAGAAGACCCCTTACACTGTTGGTGGGAATGTAAATTGGTGCAACCACCATGGGAAATGGTGTGAAGGTTTCTCAAAATATTACAAATAGAACTACCACACAGCCCATCAACCCTACTTCTGGGTATGCATCTGATGGAGATGAAATCACCGTCTTGAAGAGGTATTTATACTCATGTTCCTTGCAGCCAAGACATGGAGACAACCTGTTTCTGCTGACAGATGAATGCATAAAGAAGATGTCATACACACAGACACTGAAATATTACTCAGGCGTAAAATATAACTCTCACCATTTATGACAAGATGCGTGGAACATGAGGGCATTATGGTAAATGAAATGTCCAACAGCTAAAGACAAATATTATATGATATTACGTATATATGGAATCTAAAAAAGCCAAATTCATAAAAACAGAGAGTAGAATGGTGGTTGGTGGGGGGAGCAGGGAGAAATAAGGAGATGTCGGTCAAAGGGTGCAAACTTCCAGTTTTAAGATGAATAAGTTCTGAGGATTTAATGCACAGCATGTTGGTTATGGTTAACAAAATTGTATTATATACTGGAAAGTTGCAAAAGGAGTATAGATAGATCTTAAATGTTCTCACCAAACACACACACACACACACACAAATAATAATTCTGTGTGGTAATGGATGTGTTAATCAACCTTATTGTGGCAATCATTTCATAATATATATGTGCATTAAATTGTTATATTATATACCATATATATAATGTATATACACACACACAATGTTATATCATAACTATATCTCAATAAAGTGGAGAAACATTTATTTAATGATTTGGGATATTCTACATATTCAAGTTCTATCTACACAATAACTCATAGTCTCTTATTTTCCTTAGTTTTTATTTTCTTTTCAAGAGATGAATTAACTTTTAATCATGTTATCTGAGGAATTTAATTTTATAAAAGGGGTAGTTAAAATTGATATTTAATACTTTTCTTTCATATACATACATACACAAATTTCTCAACATGCTGTCTTGCACACTGGAACATTTAATTAATGAGATTATTTTTAAGTTACACAACTTATTCTCTTTGCAGTAATATAGCTGTTGTTCTTAATAGTACATCTAAATATCACAGGTTCTTTTTTATTTTTATTAAAAATTACCTTAAAATGGAGAAAGGAAAGAAAACATTAAACACAGCATTGCCTTAAGTATATTGTGATTCACAACAACCACTGTTAAAAGTTTTCACCACACTAAGGGCCATGGAGTTACACTGCAATTCAAGGTGGAGTTTAGAGTAAGTGCATTTCAATAGAAGGCTTTTCAACATTAAGGTCTAATCTTGTTGGATACACAGTGATTCACAGTTGAATTCTTCCAACTTCGTTGTATGATTAAAATTTCCAACACAAAACGTTGGAGAAAAAGGGAGAAGGAGGAGGAGGAGAAAGAGGAGAAAGAGAAAGAAGATAAAATAGCTTCTTTTTATTAATTTCTTCTCTTTGTGGTAGGATCATTTATAGTGAAATACAATATTCATATTTCTGAGAAACCAAAAGAAGGAATGAGCAAGAGATGATATAAGTGATACTTCCATTAATAATTTCCATTCAAGTCTCAGGTTTACAGTACAAACACACAACACAGGGGTAAAAGGATCCTAGGGGTGCCCAGCCCCAGTCTCCAGCCTGAAGCAGGATCGTCTGTGGATGCCCCAGGGACCTCTACAAAAGCCTGTAACTGGAGCTCAGGAGCACAGTAAGTACCTCTCTCTACTGGGACTGAAACACAAACCATATAAATGGGCAAGTGAGGTAGATGGAATGGATAAATGAGATTTTATTTTGCATCATTATTCCATTGTTTTCACCTTTTCTTTTGCTAAGTCAGGTGTCAGTAGCTAGCTGATGTTTTAACTCCGTTCACTAAACAACAACAACAACAAACAAACAAACAAAAACCCCTGTCTATGCAATGCACCCTCTCTGACTTTGCCAGCCAGAAAGCGCAGCTCGAATTTGGATATTCAATTCTCAATGGCTCCAAGCTCCTTACACACTTAACGGCATACCCTGCCCATCCATCCCCATGGGGCAACTGGTCTTGTGGCTCATCTCTATTGTTTTCTAAGTTTGTGCTCTGTGTTTCATGGAGGCTCTGCAGCCCTGTCCTAAGGTATCCAGGGAGAGACCATTCTGATTCTAGAATGCAACTCCTGTCTCTGCTGCTGTTGCCTGAATCTTGCAGCAATTTAAAATCAACTGTTCACCATGTTAAAAGAACTGGAACACTATCTCCGGCCTGATGCCAGAGATCCTTATCACCACTGCTGCAGAGTCAGAAGGGGAGGGCGGGGCTAGTCCTGGTGGAAGACAAAGTTTCCCACAGAAATTCAGCTTGAGGCTTCAAAATGCCACAACTATCAATGATCTAGCTCTTTCCTCCTGCCTGGGTAGGGGGCTCTGAGCTTAGATCAGCATCCATAGGCCAGCGGCTCCTCCACGATCCAGCTCCCAGGTAGAAGCCTGCTGTGTCTTTACACTAGTGAGTACTAGTGTAAAGGTTTAGGGCAATGTGCTGGATGTGCTTAGGGTCACACTTTTGAAGTAATGGTGGAAAAGGACTTCATTTTTACGTTGGAAATGGAGTAAAGTTTCTAGAGCAAGATTACATGAGTAACTCTCATGTAAGAGAGATATATTCTTTCAACAACAAATCACACATGCACGCACACACACAGAGATACGCTCAGTGTGCTAGTGTAGATGGATGTGGCAGATTAGAGATGGGAGCAAATTCTTTGACACATTTCCCACGGAGGGCGGGCCTCTTTCTTCCCTGTGAATCTGGCTGGCCTGTGTGTGACTAAGAGGACAGTGGAGGAAGTGAGCCCCGGTCTTTAGAGGACTGGCAGCTTCTACCCTAACTTCTGAGAGCACCACACTACCTGTAAGAAGTTCAACCACCCTGCTTGAGAAACTATGTGGGGAGGCCCGAGACTACATGGAGAGGGAAGGAGCCCAGCTGACTCCAGTCTTCCAGCCGTCCCTGCCAAGGCCAAGGCATGTGAGTGAAGCCTCCGGCCCCTCCAGATGAACCCAGTCACCAGCTGAATACCACATGCCAGGCAACTCCACATGATGCAGAGAAATCAGCCAATTCCTGACCTGTGTACAATGGTCGTTGTTTTGCTTCACTAAGTTGGAGAATGCTCTGTTATGCAGCCTGCTGGCCTGGATAGGGACAAATACTGGGGGAACCTCCAAGCTGTGTTCAGAACTCTCATTCTCTTGTGATACCCAGGTCCTGTTTCTGGTCCTTAACTCCTCATCAGATTCCTTCCCACTGGGTGCAGACCTCTGGGGCCCTCAGAAGTACAGTCATCATGGGACCAGCCAGGTTCATTAGACAAGCTTAAGTTTTCTCCAGCTAGCAACCGTTGGCACAATGGCGACAGGCAAAGAGATGCACTCAAGCTGCTAGAGCCCATTTGCGGCCCGGCCAGTGCATCTGTTCTACTCACTTTACTAGTTGCCGTGACTGTTATTTGAAAGTTCAAAAAGAAACCACCCCAGAACAAAAAGGGTTGGCATATGAAGATTAAGTAGAAGAAAAAGTAAAGATTTTCAATTTTTTTCTTTTCAGAATTTCAGTGGGAAGAAATACTTAAGGTTGGAAAGTGCCTGAATAATAATGGTACATTAATCCTTATTTTTTCTTCGCAATCATTGTTTCTCTTTCCCAAAGCTAAACTCCTAAAGCCTGTGCTGCATTTCAGGATATAAATTCAAAAGTTTCCAATTATTATTCTCTGTTAGAGCTATTTTTCATCATTTTCTCTTTCTTTGCCCCTGCTATAATTAGTGTTCCTAGCTTGGATCTGTAATTGCTCTAGCTCAGTGTCAGATGCCAAGAACACCTTTTCAATCTGGTTCCCAGGGTGTTGGCATTGATGTGCTATACTAGGGCATCAGTATGGTGTTCAGTGATGCGGAGTTCTTTCTATTCTAAGGGCTACATTTGACTGTTTATAGAGCAGCAAGGAACAGCCTAATCTCCGCCTGCTGACAAAATGAATGTGGGTGGGATGCTTCTAGATTCAGGGCACTGGTGCTCAGTGATCAGCGGAGTTCAGGTGTGGGTTGCAGCAGGCCGGAGCTTACTGGATGCCAGATCCACAAATGACCTTACCATTAGATATGGGCATGAAGAGACCTTTCTTTAACTGGCAAATGCAAGGTCGGTTCAGGAATTACCATGTTTCATTTACCAGGGGACCTTTATTTTCTGATCATCTCACAAGTTGTAGGGTATTGGGGAAAAGCATAGAAAAAGACATAAAATTTGACTGAGGAAGAATTGAATGGGTTAGTTAGGACTTGTTTCAAGTTATAGAAAAACTAGACTATTAACTAATCTTGTTAACAAACCAAAGTGGGGTTTGGCTGCCCACCTCCACCAAAAGGCAAGCTCGAGAGGCAGAGGCCAGGGAGAAAGGAAAAAGGGTTTTATCCAAATGCTGAGTGATCTGGGAGAATGAGGGAGTCCCTACCTCACAGCCCATCCTCTCCGCAAAACCCACCCATCCTCAGCAAGACCAAAACAAAAGGCAGTGCCCAGAATTCCTTCTCTACTTTGAAATTCTATCCTTTGGAACCCGAGGTACCCCTAAGCGGTCATCCAGGCAGCTTAGTTTGTTCCCAACTGCCATCTGGCTTCAGGCTTCCCCTCAGAAGGGGGGCTGGTGCTGCCATTGGTCACGAGAACCTGTGATCATGGCAGCTGGTGCTGCCATTGGTCATGAGGCCTCTAGGGCCCTGAGTTCCCGTGCTCCCAGGCCTCTGGTGCCTGAGGTTGTTTTCCCAAAGGGTCTGGAAAAAAAATTACTCTGTCATTTAAAAAGTATATTATCTTAGAAGCACAAAAACAATAGACAATTTCAAAGGTAAAGATTGACCTTGTCAAGGTAGTTATAGACTGAGGACGTGACTACTCACCCTGACCCACTTTTGAATAGGAATTTTTACATTCAGACAACCTTGTGTAGTCATTACTTTGGTTTCTGGGTTTGTAAGGTCAGCCATGTGGGCCCGCCCTGAGCTTGTCGCGTTTTGTTTGTGGCTGCTGCTTCACCCACATGAAGAAAGAAGATGAATACTGCATAGGTAAACAGCAACCACCTGCTCTATCAGAAGCAAAACTGAAATTTAATAAACTGACTTCTTTCATGCTGTGGCAGTTAAGAGAGGAACTTCCTACATGTAATTCCAGGTTTTATCACTTAATAGCTATGAGACTCTGTACAAGTTGTTTACCTTGGAAAGTAAGATAATCACAACTTCCTTATATGATTATTATGGATTAAATGAGATAATATATGCACACTGCTTAGAATATTGTCTGGCATGTAATAAGTGCCTAATAAATATATATATTAGCCTCTATTGCAGTAGTTATCTAAGTGATGATCCTTGAGGGGGATGTTGATGGGAATTTATAAAGAAATGCTAAGGTTTCAACAATAGAGAAATCCATTTTCTTGATTGAGAGGAAGTATTGGAGGCAGAAATGAAAGCTGGAGAAAGGAATTGGGTGCAGACTGCATATGGGAGAATAGAAGAATAGTCCTGAATAAGCAGGTGGATAAAGTCAGGTTTCAGAGGTTTTCAAATGGTTCCTGTCCAAGGTGAGACTGTCCTCCTTAACCATTACAACGAACTCTCTTCCGAGCCTTTCCAGTGTTTCATGATCAAGAGAATCTCCCTTATATTCAAGATAACTCCCTCAAGTTGTGACATAAGCCCGTTTTATGTCTTCACACAGGATAAAACGTGGGTGAAGGTTTAAGAGACATGGAGAGCTAACATGGAGCATTAGAGATGGTGCAGAGGGAAAGTGACAAGCTTAGCGACACTTGGTGCGGGGAGGAAAGGGTGGTGTCAGATGCAGGTCTGTCACAGCAGTAAAGACAGAGGAGACAACAGTTATCTCTGACCAAGACGGGGAGGGGTTGATCCGCTAGGTGCGAAGTTGGATTTATAAATAGAGGGTATGACCAGGGCTTTGATAGTAAAATTAAAATGATGCTGGGACAGCAGAGAAGGCATTTCTCTTTCTCTCTGTCCCATAGCAGGTAAGTAGGCAGTTAAAAAGAGAGGAGAAGGGAAAACTTTGCAAACAATGGGAACTTTTTAGCAATTTGTACACATTCTGGCAAGGTTTACTCATTAGGAAATTGTCAGAAATGGATATCGTCAAGTCCCACTTCTTGGTGTGTGTGGGAGTCTGGATTGGCTTTACTTTGCCTCACAGGGACTTTGGTAGCAAAGTGATACTTTTTGGCAGCACTGGCCAATCAAGTGAGCCTTCTTCCTTACAAACATAGCCCGAACCCTTCATGCAACGTGGGTGCGTGTAGCCGTTTTAGTAGCTTTTATTTTTCTGCATTTCCCTATGCAGTTTTGAGGAGACTAGTCTCTTGTATTTAAAAAAGACATTATATGTATCCAGATTTTGGTTGCTTGTTAACATAACTGCATTAAATGTAATTCTCCAAAACTTAAATAATATTCTAAAAGTACCTCAGGCTTTATAATTACTTACTTTAACTTGCTATACACGGAATATCTGGTAATCATTTTGCATCAAAAATAATAAAGATGAAGGGTCTGCTTCCGAAGTTTGTGCTTTGATTGGGAAGTAGAAATATTCTGTTTGCATAACTGATAGAAAATTGAAATCCTAAAGAAGATTATGTCCCACAGGACAGATATCAAAAAATTTCATTTCTTACTTCTGTTCTTGCTCTCCCAGCATATTTTACTTATGTCTTACAAAACTTTCTTATCTACATTATCAAATCGATGGCAAATAACATGTTTTTTTCTCTTACAAATAATAGTTGCCTAAAAGCTAATCTCAAATGAATGGATGAATGAATGAATGAATGAATCTATTACACTTGAGAAAATAAGTTAGAGTCCTGAATTGGTTCATGAGAAGCACTGAAATATTGTGTGGATTGATGCAAATTTATGGATACAATAAAGTTGCATTTTATATTTTAAAATATATCTGGCCATAATTTATTAATATGTTTAAGAATTTATTTTTTGCTTAACCCCTTGACCTACCACTGTCCACTAGTTTCAGTTATTTAACAACTTAAACCGACCTGGTAAGTATGTGAATGAAAAAGCACCTTAACGTGATACAGGTATCTTCCTAAGTGCCAATTATATGCCTCAACATTCCCTTCAATTTGAATGTGTTAGTAAGAATCTAATTACACTGCTTTATAGCTGATGGAATTACAGAAGGAGAAGATTCCTCTCCTACATACTTATTAGACCTCTATAAGTGTTCCTTTGCAATCTGTTGCTATTCAATTACCAAGTAATAACTGTCTTAATGAATCTAATTGAAATGCTTATTTCCGACCACTATCACACACGAAAAGGAGGCTTCACTTGGAATGCTGCCACTGGATGGGGCCTGACTTGTTTACCCAAAAAGCAGTAACTTCACTGGGAAGAGTTCATACTACAAAAGCTTTCTCAGAGCGTAAGGACGTTTCCTTCCCCACTGTGTGTATATCACACCTGAAATGGAAGCCCCTCCATACAACCTTGTCATGCGAGTCCCTGTTTACATGAGCACTCACGCAGTCATCTGGCCTGCGTGTACCTCGTAATAGGAAACGTTGGTTCAGCTTTCCTCAATGAAGACAGAATAACAATACAAAAGAAAATCTGAATCCCATGTATAGGGCACTTCCTAGTGCCAATGCTGCCTGAACACTTTACATATAGAAACTCATCTAATCTCCACAAACTCCCTAAGATTAGGGATATACACTCTGATTGTACTTGTTTAACAGTGACTAAACTGAAGATAGTTTAGTTTTTGGAGAAGGGCAAGTTCACACAGTTTATAGGTAAACAAATGACAGATGGCAGTGCAACCCCAGGTCAACCGGCTCCCACCGCAACAGCAGGACTTGACATAACGTTCGAGTGTATTTGACGCAACCTCTTGTTACCCGGGACATTGATGCTACAAGTGCACACGGCAAGGAAGGGACTGGATGGACCCTGAGCCCTAGTGCTGTGCACTTTGACCTAAAACATGCTGCACCGTTTAAAAACAACAAAATAGTTACAAAACAAAAATAACCATAAAACTTCTTGAGTAAGATGTTCTATGAAATGTCCCCTCCACCTTTTTGTAACTTTTGTTTGGATCGGCAACTGGGTCATGAAACTCATTCATCTCAGGGTGAGGGTCAAATTTGTTTGAAGGAATGCAGAAGGGAATTGGCCAAAACATAGCACCATGTTTCTGTACTTTAAGAGACTTAAATTTTACTGGCCAAAACACAAAAGCAGGATTCACTCAGGGAACTGCAGACGCCTGATAATTCACAGTTCTGGTGCAGATGCTCTCATGCTGCTCCGTTTAGAGCCACCCTTGGACCGAGGGTGATAGCCAAGGAGGTGCTGACACAGCTGTGCTCAGCCCAGAGCCTCGCTGAAAGCTGTTAGCCTCAGCAGGACGTCGTCCTCGCCAGGCTGTGTCCTCATAGTCATGGTGATGGACACAGCCCACAGTCCAGCTTTGGGACGTATGCTGCGTGGAGTTTCTCCTCCAAACATGATGATGTGGTCAGGTGACAGGAACCTCAGTGATTGCAAAGGTTTCTGGTAGAACCATGTCTCTATGGCAGTGGCAAGCATTTTAGATTAAAAAAATAAAACCTATCTGACAAGAATAAAAACAACCCTTTGTATCTAAATTGTCTAGGTCTGCTGAAGCATCGCCTTGTGACTTGCACGGGCGTGGTTTTTATTTTTAACTATCGGTCCATCTCAGCAGTGACTGTGTCAGGGCTCCAGGTATGAAGAGCCAGAAAGGGAGTTGCTCAGCCTGTTCCTGTCACATGTTGTCCTCTGGGCAGCATTCTTCTCATTTCAAATCGCGATGTTTTCCTCCAGACATCCAGGCTGGTCCGTGCCAGTTCTAGGGGCTTTATGGCTCCTTTTGCACTCACCTAGGAGCAGTTTTCAAGGAACGATGGTCTTATCTATCTAGTTGCTAGAGTTTGAAAATCATGGAGACTTTGAACAGGGAAATAACTTATTTTTTTGGAGAAAGCAAACAGAATAGAATAAGTTATATTTTAAAAATGAGTAAATTATTTACCCTCTTAAGAAGCCCAAGTTCCTTCAGCCAGCCAATTTAATTGTTTTGAATTCTATTAATGTGCCAAGTACTTTACTAGGGCCCCTGGTTCAAGGACCCAGAGCCTGCACTTTTTGGAAAGCTCCCAGAAACATCCTCACTCTGATATCCATGGGAAATTCACCATGGAGGACGGGGAACACATCGGGGAGAAATGAGAGTTTAACTAAGTCTGTCCTCCCTATACAGAAAAGACCCCGCCCAAAAGTTCATCTAGACTCCAGCAGGCAGGGACCAGTCCTATGCAGACAGTGGGTTTGTGGGACCAGAAGAATTGCCAAGAATTTTTTAAGTCTAAAATTAACTTTTTTGAAAATGACTACTTATATGTATGGAAGGATCATATAAATTGCAAATCTTTTTTTAATACTTAAAATATGGAATTGTGTAGGTGTATACTATAGGGAGAAGCAGTACATTTAATCGAGTATGTGGAAAAAATTTTTTCCACAAGGGAATGGATTGTATAGTATTTATAGAACATACACTACATACTGTGTTCTAAGTTAATTTTTTTCAAGATAGTGGGTTGTTTGGTGTTGAACTTCTAGAGATATTATTTACTTTTGAAATGTGACTATCTTTACTCTGTTGTTGACTTAAGGTACATTGTGTGATGTGCGATCACCTACTGGCAGTGACCG